>OZ030007.1:139095254-139117754 GCA_964023405.1 Apodemus agrarius
AGAAGAACTAACACCAATACTCTTCAAACAATCCCATAAAACAGAAACGGAAGGAACACTACCCAGTTCATTCTATGAAGCCACAGTTACACTGCATATTCTCCTTAGGAGATGGAACAATTTCTGTTTAATCAGGAACATGTCAAAATTTCCTTTCATAGGAGTTTTTTTCTACTTCTATCATGTTTAATGTTCCAAATAGATTTTAAAAACTGGTTGAGTGCATATTGCTTTCAGCTTCAGAAGATATAATGTATATTTAAGAGGCATTTAATTATTATAAATTATTTTGATGACTTAAAAATGACAATACTGAGTTGTATATCTTAAAATAAATTTTATTAGTTTAATAATTTAAAAAAAGTACTCAGGTGACTTTATGTAAATAAATATTTCAAGGAACCAATCACTGGGTGAGTAGGCAGGACTTCTGGGTCAGAGAAAGGGACAGAGGAAGAAGAGAGGACGATGTGGATGAGAGATAATGGAGGAAAAAAGTGTAGATAGCAGAGGCCCCAGTTCAGGTGTCGGATCTGCTAGGATCCACTACCAGAGGATTGGTAACTGAAAATAGCTTATAATATTAGGATGCTAGTTGCTGCACCCAGCGATTGTGTTGCCTTTTGAGTCTAAACAAAAACAACAACAACCAACCAAACAACAACAACAACAACAATCCCCAAAGACTTCATGAAATTCACAGGCAAATCAATGGAACTTGAAAACATCATCCCGAGTGAGGTAACCTAGTCACAAAAGAACACACATGGTATGCACTTGCTGATAAGTGGATATCAGCCCAAAAGTTCGAAATACCCAAGACACAATTCACAGATCACATGAAGCTCAAGAACAAGGAAGTCCAATATGATTGTTCTTGAAGTGAATATGCTTCAGTGCTTCTTAGAAGGGGGAACAAAATACTCACAGGAGGAAATATGGAGACAAAGTGTGGAGCAGAGACAGAAGGAAAGGCCATCCAGAGACTTCCCCACCTGGGGGTCCACCCCATATACAGTCACCAAACCCAGGCACTATTATGGATGCCGGGAAGTGCTTGCTGACAGGAGCCTGATATGGCTGTCTCCTGAGAGGCTCTGCGAGAGCCTGACCAATAAAGAGGCGGAGGCTCACAGCCAACCATTGCATCGAGCACAGGGTCCCTGATGGAGGAGTTGGAGAAGGGACTGAAGGAGCTGACGGGGCTTGGCGTCCCTGGGAGGGGGGGGAAGCAACAGTGTCAACTGGCCAGACCCCCTGGAGCTCCCAGGGACTGGACCACCAATCAAAGAGTACACATGGAGGGACCCATGGCTCCAGCCGCATATGTGGCAGAGGATGACTTTGTTGGACATCAGTGGGAGGAGTGACCCTTGGGCCTGAGGGTGTTCGATGCCCCAGTATAGGGGAATGCCAGGGTGGGAAGGTGGGAGTGGGTGGGTGGGTGGTGGAGAGGGAAGGGGAGGGGAGATGGGATAGGGAGGTCTGGAAGGGAGATCTGGAAAGGGGATAACATTTGAAATGTAGGTAAAGAAAATATCCAATATAATAAAAAATATATATAAAAATAGATCCTATTAAAGGTACTCAATGGGCTGCAAAACCGCCTCAGTTAATAGACACTTACAAACAAGGATGACCTGTGTTTGATCCTCCAGACCTATGTTAAAAAAAAAAAAAAAGGCTGACCTGGGCTGGGGAAATGGCTCAGCGTTTGGGAGAACGTACAGCACCCATGGCGGGCCCCTCATAGTCACCCATAACTCCAGCTCCAGGAGGTCTGATGCAGAGACAGACAGTCCCTAGAGCTAACTGGTCAACCAGGCTAGCTTACTTGATGAACTTCCGGGCCAGTGAGAACAGAAAACAAAAACCAGAAGGTGAACGGTGCCCACGGATCAACCCTCGATGCTGTCCGCTGGCGTCTGCCTGTGCCACACACCCTCGGTCATGTGATCCCACTCTTGCGCAAACGCGTCTTGTGCGTACCTACCCCTCACAGAAGGATCTCAATTTGTACTCTTAGACAAGTGGGTTCGTAGACACTTTGCGCTTTCATATATTTGGCTTCCTAAAGAGATGCGTGTTTTTAGCGTATGAGAAAAAGTGTTACGGAAAAAATGCAAATTTTAGTTAACTTGGTGTCACCAGTTTGGCTCCTGGGAAGTCGAGGTTAGGTCAATCCATCCTGTGGCTCTCTCCCATAGCTCCCTTCAGTGCTTTTCAGAAAACCACCTATACAATGACAGTCGGTCACTAGAGGGCGCTAAGAGCACACTGATTCGCTCAATGTTCTCAGCATGCTCTGTTAGATTCCTGCCAGCAAAGGCGCGGGCACTGAGTCAGCCGCACGCAGCACTGACCTCTAGTTTGGCTGGCTAATTTCAAGTGCAAATGGTAGGATAGCATTTAACACAGCCGTTTCCTTCTTCACACACATCTGTGCTTTAGTACGCGAATTGCCTTCTCCCCCCAACCTTTCTTTTCAAACACCTTCAGTAAGAATAAAAACATTTCACACCGAGTATGGTATTGGGCTTAAGGTCAGAGGATGAAAACTCAGGTCTCCTCTAGAACTTTCTAGTTCTGTGTCACCCCGGAGGGACGTGGGGAGGTGACACGACAGAGTTTCTGAGAGAAAAGGAACAAAGCTGGGAGTGGCTGGGAACCACTGGTGACACTGTCTGGGTGGGTGTGGTTGGAGTCACTGTCATGCTGGGGCCTGGGATTGTGCGGGGCTCATTTACTGCGTTGTATTAGGTGGGAAGCCAGGCTGTGGTCACCGGGGACAGTTGCGATGCTGTCACAGCAAGGGGTAAGGGAGAATCTCTGTGTCACATAAAATAAGGCAGAAGAAAAGAAAACAAAATCACAAGAGAGGTGGCGGGCTGTACCCAGAACCCAGCGCGCCTGGCCGCGGGACTGCGTCCTCAGCCTCTGCGGCCCGTGGTCTGCGCTTCCGAGACTGCCCGGTCTTCTTTTTGCTCATGGCTAATTTTTTCAGCTAGACTGTATCCCTGCTGGCCTCCCTCAGGTACCGTTTTGTGTGTCTGTCATAGAAACAGATAACAGAAACTTAGTTATTCAGCGTCCCGTCTCTTACACGCACCTTGCGTTTCACGGGATTTATACTACCTTCATCTTCACAGCACCCCTGGTGGGAAAGTCACCCTTGTCCTTTCCAAGTGGCGCTCATGAGAGTCGCACGGGCTGAAGGAACAGGTCTAGAAGGAATGTGTCCCCTGCGTGTCGCCCTCCAAGACAGAAACTTTGACAGCTTAGTAAGTGATTTTACTAGTCTGTGCCAAAGTTCTGAATTCTGACTTTGCAAACATGTGTGTGTGTGTGTGTGTGTGTGTGTGTGCATTCAGGAGACCCAGGTGTGGGCAGGCTGTTGCTCAACTCTGATGGACTGAGCTGTCATGTGCAGAGCATTATTAATTCTAACAGAGTTCCAAGAATGTAAGTTTCATAGCTAGCTTTGCAATGAATTGATGGAGCTTGGGGCTTTTATATTTCCTATTGTACTTAGCACAAAGCTAGTTTTGGATATTAAAGGACACATCTGTCAACATCCAGAGGAGCAGACGTCATGATGAGATACTCTGTAGACTGGATGGCTCCTTCAAAAAGGGGATATGTTTCTATAAAATCGTTCGTACAAGCCCTCACCTGACACAAGCAAAAGAAGAAGGCGAAAACAGGAATTCTGAGCTTCATATCATAATCAGGGAGCCAGGTTTCTCGAGGATTTTGTAGCAGACATTAACTTTCAGTTCCGGATGTATAGTGACTCAAATACCCATAAAGAGAACTATAAGGTCGGCTGCGTGTCCACCCCACTTTACAAATGACAGGAGGTCAAGAAACGTTACATAGGACCCATGTGAAGGCAGGCAGGAAAAGGCGTTCCCGTCAAGGCCAAAGTCCTGCCTTTGGTTCCTGGAACCCAGGCACGCGGTGGGGGAACACTGACTCCTGCAGTTCTCCCTCTGACCTCTGACATACATGTGCTGTGCGCACACACGCAACATGCATGCATGCACACAAAATAAGTAAATAAGTGTAATAAAAGACACAAAATTCTCAAGGAAGGAATACAAATAAAATATCCTTAAAAAAAAAAAAAAAGCACTGTGAACTGTTCTGGTCCCATAGGCCTCGAACTACGCAGCCTGGTCTGGGCAGTTCAAACAGTGACTGGCATTGTCACTCAACAGCACCAGGCCTGCATCAAACACATTGTAGGAGTTATCCTCCATAGCCCACAGTAACGCTAATGAAATGTTTGCCGTTCTCATTCCAAGATCAACCCACCAGTCACACAGGCTAAGAGACAGCCCACGTGTCTCCTTGATCAAGGGCCGCCTTGCCTTGAAGACTTGGTGACATGTATGACCCCATCACAGGGACAGCTGCAGCAAGCTCGACCCAACACCAGTGCTGTGTGCTTGGCGTCTGAGGTTTCAGAACGCTGAGCAGAGTGCACGTTTGCTGAAACCCGTCACCATTTTCAATAGAGTCCGTGGAGAGGGGGCAGAGGCCCAGGTGACTAGGTCAAGCTGGATGATCAGTAAGATAAGCACACCCTTTCAAGACTTAAAACCACGCAAGCCCGCAGCTGTAGCTCAGAGGCAGAGCCTTGCCTGGCTTGCCCAAGTCCTTGGGTTCATCCCTGGCAACTCCCTCCGCCCAAGGGCACAGAATGAACCTTATCTGAATTCGTGTAGAGAAGGGGGCTGCCAGGTAGCGTTTGCTGATAGCTTCTGCTTCCCACACAATCTGGGCTAGCGGTTTTCTCTGCGGGAGAACAGAAGCTAACTTATTTACAACGATCTGGGCAGAATGCCTGGCTTTTAATGTATCATACACGGAACAGCAAGCGCTTTAGGAACATTCAGAAAGCGATAACCAGGGTGGATTCCCAGGAACGGTCAGGGACGGAACTGAGACGGGCCCATGGACTCTCCTTCCTAGCTGTGTGAACGTGAGGAGTGTATCGTTTTGGGGGCTGTTTCCTCTGTGTAGAATTGACAATTGCTCCCACTACGAAGTGTGGACGGCTCAATAAGCTGTAGTGTAAAAACACACGTACATAGCAAGTATTAATAACAGGGAGTAATTGTCACCATTATTGTGACCAGAGTTAACTGTGCTGGCGCCACGGGAAAGCATCTTTACTGTGTTATTCGTTTCTTGTGGAGTGTGTGTGTGTGTGTGTGTCTGTGCGCGCGCGCGCACGTGTTTATGTGGGCGGTGTGTATGTGTGTGCACACGGGTGTGCGCCAGGAGGATGTCCCGTGTCCCGTTCTATCCCCATCTGCATTTTTTCCTTGAGCCATAGAATCGCACTGAACCTGACGCCAGAAAAGCGGCCTGCAAACTCAGAGATCCTTCTGGATCAGTCCAGCAGCCCCGGGTTAGTGAGCGCCACGGCAGGCAGGCTTTTCATTGGGTGCTGGGGATTGGGTTTGAGGTTCTCGCACGTGGCGTGTGCAAGCGCAGCAAGTGCTTTGACTCACTAAACCGTTATCTCCCGGGTCTTTTCTTATGGTAACATCGGGGTGCTAAATGTGCCCCCCTCTGTTCCTTAGGGGCATAGGAAACTGTACTAGGTGCCCTTGGAAGTGTCCACAGCTGAGAAGAGGGCGCGCGGCGTGAGTTGGTAGAAGTCGAGGAGGGAGAGATAAGAGAGAGGCCTCAAGAAGAGAGATTGCGCTTAACAGACCCACAGGAGCCGGACGCATCCCCTTCGCCCTGCGGGTCTCTATCGGGATGGGATTAATTTACTTTCCAGCGTCCCCGGCCCTTGGGGCGGTCTGCTGCCCCTCCTCCTCCCCTGCTCCCTTCCACACCCCGTACCGGAGTCCGCCCGCGATTGGCCGGCTCGGCCCCTGGCTGTCGCGGATTGGCGCTTGCCAGCCCGGTCCTCGGAGTTTAAAGAGGGGGCGGGGACGCGCTGCCCAGCCGCGCTGCAGTCCCCGCCAGGCGCACCTGTCCCCGCTGCTCGCCGTCGCCGCAGCGCTCGCTCGCTCGCTCCCTCGCAGCCCTTTTCTCTCCACCTCGAGTATCCCGGAGCCAGCGGCTCGCGAGGGCGGGAGAGGGCAAGCCTAGGGAAGGCTCTGTCCAGGCCGGCGCAGGGGACACGGTGCGTGCAAGTCGAGCTGCGTGGACGTCGCTGCGGCCACCATGGTAGCCACTTGCCTGCAGGTGGTGGGTTTCGTCACGAGCTTCGTGGGTTGGATTGGCATCATCGTCACAACGTCCACCAATGACTGGGTGGTGACCTGCAGCTACACCATCCCCACCTGCCGAAAAATGGACGAACTGGGCTCCAAGGGGCTGTGGGCCGACTGCGTCATGGCTACTGGTCTCTACCACTGCAAGCCACTGGTGGACATCCTGATCCTCCCGGGTAAGGACCCCGAGTTCGCAAGCAGCTCCCAGAGGCAGGTGGGGCCAGAAATGAGGGTTTAGACAGGGCTCTCAGAAGTTTGGAAGTTTGGAGACTCAGAGTCCTGTGGGGACATTTTTGACATCTCCAATCCAACCCCGTAGGAGACTTAGTCCTAAAGATCCACCTGTCAACCTCAGCTTCTTTATCTGAACATGAGATGATAAAGACAGTTTGGCCACTTAATAACACTGGTCCATAGCTTTGAGACCTTAGAGTCAAATCATACACACATGATGGAAATCATTCTTGTTAATTCCCATGATCTAGTCATCCCAGGTACCCAAGATAACTGACCAAAGACACTACCGTCCCGCCCCCTGCCGTCTCCAGAGGGTCAGCTGCCTCTGAACGGACAGCAATGGTTAGAGCTGTCTATAGGCCCGACGGACGAGCAAAGAGCAAAGAGCAGTCTCACCCAGGTGCAGGCTGAGCTGAGACTGCCTGGTACTCCGTGGAAGACTTGGGACTGCGGGGATTAGTGAACCCCAGTTGGTTCTCTCGGCTGGGGCCTGTCACCATCTCTACCTATCTTTTGCCCCGGGACTCCTCACTGGCAGGCTGCAGTGACTGTGCTATTCCCCCCCCCCCCCCGGGTGACACCCTTCTCCAGTTCTGCCCAGCAGGCTGCTAGGTATTGGGAAGAACAAGAACCGTGTGTGTGTGTGTGTGTGTGTGTGTGTGTGTATGTGTGTGTGTGTGTGTGTGTGTAACTCCACCAGGGAGACACAAATCAATGCCTAAGGTTACGGGGTGGGGTGGGGTGGGGGCTGGGGTGGGGTGGGGGTGGGGTGGGTGGGTGGGTCTGGGGCGGTCGGCCAGCCTCGGAAACCCAGGGTGAGGGAGTTTGGGAGGGATCGTCTTCCTTTGGGTGCCATGGGACTGTTTTTGGAAACAGCTTTGGAACCTGTAGCCAGTTGGATGGCTCAGGTGGCTGTGGGCACCACTTGTAGATCTCTGCTAGGAATGTGTCACCGCCCTGTGGCTTCACTGTCACCGAGGTGAGGCGGCCCAACTCCCTCTAGCCTTGGGTGATGCATATATTTAAGGGCATAGCCGGGCCCTTTATCTCAGGATGCAGTATTGGGAGTGGAAGCAGGCCTTTGTTTATGTCAGACGAGCTCTCTCCAGACTGACCGATGCACCCACCCCATCTCACTTTAAAATCTCTGCATTCTCCCCTGGTCCATACCGTGTCTCTACCACACAGCACACCATGTGGTGATGTCACACCTGCCCTCTCCACTCGGACATTCAGAAGAGCAGGCACTAGGGAACCCTGGTGTGGACTTCAGTAGGCCTGGGTCAGACTCCAGCACTCACCATCTGGGTTATCTCAGACTCCAGCACTCACCGTCTGGGCTATCTGAGACAAGCTGCTAACCTCAATAAGCCCTAGCCGTTTTCTTTAAAGTTTAAACCGAGACAACCAGTTATCTTTCAGGATTGCTTATAGGAGCCAGTGAGACAAGGAATAGAGTCCGGCTTTGAAGAAGTAGAAAGGCAAATGCTGTTTTCTACTGACAGCTGGGCACGGCTGCAGAGATTTTTAAGTGATGTATAAAGTCACAGTATAAAGTTTCCTTCCCCTGAAATTACATTTCCTGAGCGTCCAATGCCAAACGGTTTGTTTTCAGAACACGCGGGCCACGCTGGGGGCAGGGGGTATCTTTTCGAGGAGAAGCTTATTGTTCCGCGGTCCCAACCTTACCCACGGGGTGGGGGAGGGGCTCCCCTCCGTCTCCATCTTCTGACTTCCAGAAGTGGCCTTGGTCCTGTAACACGTGGACAGCCTTGTGCCATCCACTTCAGAGCGTCAGTTTGTGTTGACTGCTGTCTTTGTGTGGGCCCTGGCTCTCCTCCCAGCTGCGAGGGAGGGAGGGCTGGGCCGAGGCTCCTGGGGTCTAGAGTCTGTGATATCTGATATGTTATCCCGTTCTTGAGAACGAGATGGGCAGTGGTTGGAAGAGAGCCCAGGGGACGGACACACCTTAAAGGGCAGTGTCGATGCTGCGTGTTACACGCGAGAGGCTGGCTGGATGTGACGCGTGGGCGGGTGGCCCTGGAACTCGGGGAAGAGCTAGGGGCAGTGCTTGGCAGGGCCCTTAACTCAGCTCCCCTCGGGCCGCACGCTCTAACGCCTCCTGAACAAATGAAACAAACGGACAGCGCTCATTCATAATCGCAATACTATTATTATTTTTTTTTAAAGCGGGGAGAGCGTTCCAATGAGAAACAATAAATAATGTAAGAGTAAAACAGTAAATTTAAATGTGTGAACCTTCCCTAGTATCCGGCCATCTTTGTTTTACAGGAAGTTGTGCGTATTAAGGTCCCCATCTTCATCTGTTCTCGCTGGGCATTTTGGACAGGAGGGAGTGGGCACCTTTGCTCTACATTTCTCTTTCAGCGCACTTCCTTCACTGAGAGTTGTGCCATCTGTTGCGGGTGGGGGCGGGGGTGGGGCATGAAGACTAAGGCAGGCGTCTGCTCTACAGGAATCCCCAGGGTTAGAGCATTGACAGGTTTAAAGCATTGACAGACCTGAGGAGAACCACGCCCCGAGCACCACTAATTAATGAGGCAGGAACCACGGAGGGGATGAGAGTCCTGAGGACAGCAGCAGCCCCTGGGGAGGAGGGAGAGAGGTGAGGACTCAGTCTGAGCTCACAGTGCAGTTCAGGGCTCACATGTTCACACGCAGTGTGAACTGAGGCTGTGGCACACTGAAGACCGCGATACCACACCGGAGAGGCTGAGGCAGGAGAATTGCCTGGACTATGGTGAGTTCATGTCCTGGAAAAAAAAAAACAAAAAACAAACAAACAAAAAAACCAAAACAATCTACCACATTGATTCAGAGCAATAATGCCAGTCCTGTCTGCTGCCGGTCTTTTCAGTACTCAGCACAGAACTCTTTCTACAGACCCTTTGCCCTGTGAGCTTGATTGTTAGTAGACTCTGCTAGGCCGTCGTGCGGGGGGGCTATTGTTATCACCGTCGCTCTGCAGGTGATGAACGTGAGATACAGCAGGTAAATGACCTGCTAATGCACAGGCAGATCAGGCAACAGGAGGCTGGCGTCAGCGACCCAACATCCCCGGCGACCTCGTTGAGTTTCTTCTGCTCCACCGTGGTCAGGTGTCTGTGTCTTCATCCGGGTTCTGTTTTCTTGAAGGTGTGGGGTGATCTTGGATAATATTTATCAAATTTGGAGTCTCTGAGGGGACTAGAAGAAGAAGAAGGAAGGTGGTGTTGAGTTCCTGAGAGGTGGGACTCAGAAGTGGGAGACCCTCCCCTCCCCCTCCCGCCCCGCCCCCTCCCCTCCCCCCCCCCCCGGTCTAACCCACCCTCTCTGCTCTCTTGTTCCCAGGCTACGTGCAAGCTTGTCGAGCCCTCATGATCGCTGCCTCGGTTCTGGGCCTGCCCGCCATCTTGCTGCTGTTGACGGTTCTCCCCTGCATCCGAATGGGCCACGAGCCCGGAGTGGCCAAGTACAGGCGAGCCCAGCTGGCCGGGGTGCTCCTCATCCTGCTGGGTAAGCTTTCTCTCTGGCCGCCCGACTTCCGTGAATGTGAAGAATCTCAGACCTTGCTGTTGCAACGTCAAGAGAAATGTGAAAAGAACTCAAAAGAACCCACTGGTGGCAGAAAAACCCACATTTGTATCCCTTTAGACCATTTGTATCCCTTTAGACGGGACTCTAACTACATCTGTGAGAGAAGCCGATAGGCAATAAGAAAAGGACAACCCAGGAGCATCTGAAGGAAGTGCATTATGGGAAGGCCCTCTGAGCAGGCTTCACTGTAGGATCGGATTTGAACGACTTGTATTCAGACTCCATAGCAAGCCAATTGAACTGGAGTTTTCTGGGGATCAGGTCAGGAAAGATATTTTTAGGGGGCTCCCGGGGGTGATTCTCATTACAATAGGAAATGGATATATAATGAGAGGACGGGAAAGGAGGAACACAGAGGAAAGGCACGGAGGGTGGTAGAGCAGTAGGTGACGATCAAGATTTGGTTCCGTGGAAGTGTTCACTGATCAAGGATAGCAGGCACTGTGGTAGGCAAGGGGGTCCCTGATGGGGAAAAGGGATGCATCCTCTGGGGTGTCTAGACACTCCGAGATGTGGTCTGTGGTCACCCCAAAAGGCTTCCATGCAGTAATCAGGGAGGAAGGCACCTAAGTCTCACTGCAGGGGTTTCCCAGGGCACAGGGATCCAGGGATCAGTGCCGCCGAGAAGGCCGTGGGTTGTAGGGCCGAACAACCCAGGCTGAGGGGGTGTGCTCATTCAGCTTGCCGATCATACGTGCACACAGGAGCCTGAATTACCTCACCGCTGAGGGTCAGGCCTCCCGTACTGCAAAAGTAAACGCCAGCCAGCCAGAGCGCATATGCACCCCCAGCCCTTGCAGACGGAAGGCAGGAGGACCGGAAGTGCTTCCTCTTGGCTAATGAGGATAGCCCGGGATACGTGAGGCCTTGTCTTTTTTTTTTTTTTTTTTTTAAAGTTTCTTCTGACCTTTCCTATGAGAGTTCCAGAAGCGGGCGGGCCAGCATGCTAAGGTAACTGCAGACAGGCCTGTGGGGAGGAGAGAGACAGCTGGAGTGGGGAGACGCTCGCTCGCAGAGTGCCGGCTGCTACTTGCTTTGCTTTGCTTATTTTGGGGATGGTGGGGGAAGCAATGTGTGCTCGAAACCTCCCAGATTAATAGACCGTTCCTTTCTTCCTCTCCTCCTTCCTTCCTCCTTCCTTCCTTCCTTCCTTCCTTCCTTCCTTCCCTTCTTCTTCTTCTTCTTCTCTCTCTCTCTCTCTCTCTCTCTCTCTCTCTCTCTCTTTTCTGTGTAGCTCTGGCTGTCCTGGAATTTGCTCTGTAGACCAGGCTAGCCTTGAACTCAGAGATTCACCCGCCTTTGCCTCCCAAGTGCTGGGATTAAAGGCGTGCACCACTCTGCCTGGTTGGTTTTCTTTGTCTTGTTATTTTTGTTGTTTGCTTGTTTGTGGTTTTTACATGTATCATGTGTGTGTGCACATGCACGGAGGACAGCGGGTTCTCACCTGTCAGCCGCCCGGGAACAAACTCAGGCTGCCGGCCTTGACACTGCCACCTTTATCCAATGAGCCATTTTGCCCGCCCAAGTTTTGCTTTGTGCTTTTAAGGTGTCTTGGTATAGGGAGACAGACGGCTTGATAGCTGAGGAAAACGAGGTGGGGCTGGAGAGAGGGCGTGCATTTGTCAGTCTCTGCCTGCCTGTCCGTCTGTCCGTCTGTCTGTCTCCACTCGATCTTCTGTGGGAGAAGAGAAATCTGACCTCAGGAGGGTGCACGGTGGCTTCCCATCGCCAGAGCGGGATTTGCAGTCGGGTTCTAGCTGCGCGTTCTGGAGCCGCCGCCTCTCCTTTTGAGCGCAGTCAGATTTCTTTCTCAGCAGGTCTCCGCTTGCTCTTGGGTTTCCCGTTGCTTTGACTGGATGAGACTGGCCCCGGAGCTCCTTGCCTCCAGAGTGTCACCTGCTGATTTCCTTCATGTCTTCTCACCCCCCCCGCCCCCACCCAGCCATAAGATCCTTGTTTGCTACTGTCAGGGATGGGCTGGAGACGCCGGCCCGTGAAGGCTCCCTTTGTGTGCAGCCCTGGGTTCGCTTCTTCCACTCTCCACTCGCTGGGGCGAAGTTGGTGCTGGGCGCATGCGCAGTCCCAGGGGTCACTGCTGAGGCGTGGCGGCTGAGCAAAAGGCACGAGGTAGCCCAGGCGCCCGAGGCCTGGGGATGGACATGTGGCAGTGCTTCTGATGTGGAAAGAGAACACGAATCAGTTCTCCCTGGTCCCCAACACTTCTAGTTTTTTTTTCTTAAAAGGAAGCCTGCTGGCTGGCCAGCTGCATCTTCTTAAGTCTGAGTGGGAGGGCGGACGAGCTTGATTCTGCATTGTCCGATGAACGGCACGGGCCCTCAGACCCGGGAGGTCGGAGTGGACCCCACTCTGCCAATTTCCAGGGCACCAGGCGCTGGGCCCTAGCATCCCGCTTTGCCAGTTAGAGTCAAACCTGTCCTGAATCAGGACGCCACTGCTCTCAAGAGTGTCAAGGAAGCAGGTACTGTCTCTAGCGATCGTGCTTCCTTCGCAGCTTAGTCAGAAGAGCAGCGAAGTATGGGAAATACTTAGCATGACACCTGGCACATAGCAGGTCATGGTTGCCATGGTTATGTTGTTGTTGGGTAGAGGAAATAGAGGGACGACCCAGTCATGTTTGAGATCTGAGAGGAGAGGCGTGACAATACAGTATCACCTGCATCCTGGTTAATGGAAACATTCCCACGCCCGAAATCAGGCTGCGGGTGCCCACACGAGAAGATGTCCACTTCTCCAGTCATGAAGGGACCCCGAGTCCTTGTTCTGATTCAGTTCGCCTTTCACTTGCCTCGCGGTGGAAAGCCCGTCACCTGGATGTCTCTCAGGGAGTGGACAGGGAGGAAATTTACCCAGATGCGGGATGAACTGCTTGTCATAGTCACAGATGTCCCGCAGGGAAAGGCAATCCGGTGTATGGAAAGAGGGCGTGGCCTCTAAGTACGGCGGCGACCCTGCCTTAAGCAGAGACCCTAACTGCTGTGTGACTCCCTTCCTGGTTCTGAATTCTGGGATTGGTTTGTGAAAACGTATTAACAAGTATCTGGGTACAGACGTAATGTAGAGTGACTGGGGACTAGCTTCAGTCCCCAGCAAGGCACACACAAACAATAATTAAGAATAAAACTAAATTCAGCAGATAACCACGAGGCTTGTTTTAGACTGCTATAGGGAAAAGTAGTCGATGGTACGCGGGGTAAAAACAGGAAAAATGTCAGTGCTGGACGCTGGCCAGGAAAATAATGCACTCCAATATTCCATTGACTCGACGGCAGTTATAAATGCTAGGTTTTCCTGGTGACCACCCTCGTGAGAGGGGCACGTCCCCGAAGGCTGCTTTCTTACGTCAGCGCTTTAAAAAATCAACAGGCGAGCAAAGAAGAACCTGAGGTTTTCTAAGCTTCAAATAGGAAAAGAACAGCAAATAGATATGATCCCACAAGTCACCGAGAAACATCGCTTGGTCCTTTAACCCTCCCCATTGACGCACGCACACACTCACACGTACGACCCCAGCGGCTCAGCTCGGCTTAGCTTCTCGGCTTGTTCATCCCCGTCAGCTTTTCCATCCCCCACCGCCGAGGCCTTAGATGTTTCTGGTGAATATCTCAGCATATCAAGGATATAGTCAGGACAACTCAAGTAACGTAATGGTGCTTTAAAAAGTCCCTTTGGGACCTAGAGTAGGATGCAGCGAAGCTTGAACACACCAGCACACATCGTGAACGAAGAGATGCCAGTGTCTGAGGATTTCCCGCATCTGTTGGCCTTTTCTTTCTTTCTTTTATTTTTTTTCTCATTTGTTACCTAAAAAAATCAGAAACACCTGCATTCATTTGATTTAACGTCACCATTCTTTTTGTGCGAGTGCATGCACACATGCGGTGTGGTGTGCGTGCGCGCATGCGTGCTGTGTTGTGCGCCTGACCCAGTAAGTACCAGGAGGAGGACCTCAGCTGTCTGGCTCTTTTGCCTTATTCCGCTGAGCCAGGATTCGCTCAGCCTGGGGCTAGGTAGGCAGGGCAGTCGGCAGGCTCCACCCATCTCCCCCGCTCCTGCTCCCTGAGGGTCTAGGGCTATGGGCACGGTGGCTCTGCCCAGATGTTTGTGTGGGTGTTGGGGATTTGAACCGAGGGCCTCGGGCTCGTGCAGTATGTGCTCTTCCCCACCGAGCACGAAACTCCTCAGCCCACATTCTTTTTCCTTTGCTATTTTTTTTTTTTTTTTTTTAGTTGACACCTAACAAGTAAGTGTCCATAGTTAGGAGGTTGCGTGGATCTCATTTACTTAATTTCTGCACACAGTTAGGATAGATCACGGACTTTTGGCAAAGAGATGTCCTGTCAACTAAGGGATACATTGTATTTGCATTATTTGAAAATTGTCCACCCTACAGGCAAACTTAAATCTTTAACGAGGAAGGGGTTTTACTTGTGTGTGTGTGTGTGTGTGTGTGTGTGTTTGTGTGTGTGTTCTCTCTTTCCTCCCCCTCCTTTAGTCCCCTCTCTCATCCCCTAAACAGACTACAGAGTCCTGCTCCTTCCTGTGCAGGTAAAGATGGCATCTACTGAAGGAGTAAGAAATCTCAGTGGGGAAAAAAAAATCAATGTCTTGTTTTAGAGACTTATTTAAAAATAAATTCTGATATAAAATAAAAAAGGCAGACTATCCCGTTGCTCATCTTCCTTTCTTTAACTTATGGGTAACTGGAGATTTTTATAAAAACCTTTTGTTTTTTTTCCCCAGATATCAGGACCATTTCGAACTGCCTTCTGGGGGGTGGGGTTGGGGGAGGGTGGGTAGGTACACAAATAGAAGCAAATCTGCACGAAGGCCTTGAGAGAGCCAGCGGTGATTGTAGTTGTTCAGTGGTTACTGGCCCATCGTCCCATCGTGTTCGGTGATGTGGTGATTTGACCTGAGTTTTCTAACCTCACAGTCAGTCAGCACCCTCTCCCCCCCCCCCCCCCCGCCCCCGACAAAGCTACGGCTGAAACGGAGTATATCTTTTCTTTGTGTCTAAACATTCTTCCTTTCGAGTTCAGTCAGAAGCCGCTGCGCACTGGCCTCCAGTTCCCTTTCATGTTCTGTCTGTCGTTTCTTGGGCGTTTTGATGTGGTCCAGCCTTGAGTACCACAGGAATTCCATCCGGGGAGTTCATTCACCAGCTGGGCCGGGAGGAACTCCTGCTCATTCTCCTTGTTTTGCATGGATTATGAGAGAGGGAAGATTTTAATTAGGTAAACTGTGAGTGGGTGACTCTCAGTGTGTTAAAGTCACATTAAAATTTATGATTGGGGTGTGGGGAGGGGGGGAAAGTAGAACCAAAAATGAGACTGCCTCCCATTCATCTGTCTGTCCCACCCATCCGTCTGTCCGTCCGTCCGCCCGTCCGTCTTTTATTTGCCCACCCACTTATGCATCCGATCCTGTGCAGTCACTCTATAATTGTACCGGCATTCCTCCCTCTCCCAGTAATTTACATACAGTAAATCCTACAGCATCGATAACACACAACACACAACACATGCGCCAACGGCCAAGCCCCTGGGACTCTTGGAACACGGAGCCCGACTCTTCCTAGCTGCTTTGTCTATGCTTAGGAAACAGAGGGAAGCCGAGCTGTTGTGGGAAGCTCATAGCAATTTTCTAGAAACATTCTAGAAGAGAATTTCTGAAAACTGTCCCCATAGAGGCAAAGTTTATCTCCAGGCTGGGACACACAAGGTATTGTTTTAAAACAAAATAAAAAGAATGTGCAATTTGGTCAGTTCAGACCCTTCCAATCCCAATCTCTTGCCCCTCTCCTCTGTATGCTTTAAGACTCGAATGACCTCTTTTTATTCTGTATCTACACGGTGCTCGCAGGGGTGGGGGGTGTGCTTAGTCAGTCCATTATTAATAAAAAAGCGTTGAAGACTACACAGCAATTGGATGAGACCTTTCCAGTCTTTCAACATGGGTAAGATTTGACCCTTAGTTTACAGTTGAGGCTAAAGGCAGATTGAATTTCTTCTTCTTGGGTAGGTATTGCAAAGTTAGAAAGCCTGGTAGAAGCCAGAAGAGTAGTTTGACCATTGGAAGTGACAAGGGCACTCCAGGTGGCAGTTGCTGGGCTGGCGGGGGGGTGTTCTGTCTTGAATTTGCCCGTGGCTTTTAGGAAACCAGCCGGAAGTCCTGTTGTTCTGATTAGTTTCCTGTCTAGCAATTCTAACGGGGCCATCTCCAGTTAAAGATTTTTACTAAAATCTCATCCTGCTGTGTTTGAGAGAAATCAGAGGATACTAAAGGGAACGTAGGTTGCTTTGAGCTATGCCATCCTGTGAAGTAGTCAGTAGACACGTGTGGCCATTTGAATGGAAATAATTAAAATAAGAAAAGATGAGGTTTTCGATCTCACTGGCCCCATGGCATAATCGGAACGACCCTGTGCAGCTCGCTGCTGTCTTCTTTAGGAGAGCCAGTTTAAATACTCACATTGTCTTGGATTAAAAAAAAAAATCCGGACTAGTGACAAAGCTCAGGAAGTAAAGACACTCGTCTCTGAGACAGATGACTTGAGGTCCATCCTTGGGACTCACAGGGTGGACTCCTGAGCTTCCTCTGACCTCCACACGCTCCCTGTGGCATGTGATTACTCACGTAATCAAAAATGAAAAACCATGAGTAGATGAATTATATTTACCTCAAGGACTGTCCACTTGTGTGTTGATATTTTGTGATTATGAACAGACAAACCCGGACCCTTGCCTGGCCCTCTGTCATGTTTACTTTAACAAGAGAAAAGGGATGGCTGGTCCAGGCCTTTGCAACACAGATGGGGGTGGGGTGGGGGGGAGAGTGGGGGGAGCTGAGATGGAAGCCATCTTGTTTCCAAGTGTTGGAGAGCTTGATCGATCCTTCAGTCGTTTGGCCAGGGACGGTGCTGAGCTGAACACTGAGGGTCTAGACATAAATAAGCCACGGCCCCTCCTTCACAGCACTCAGAGTGTGGGATGGGGAACAGAGGTGTAAATCTAATGTGCTTGAAGTACAATGTGATTAGGTAAGTGTAATAATGGAATTGTGACTGTAGAGAGCTGGGGATAAAGGCTCAGTTAATAGAGTGCACCTAGCAAGCCATGGGGTTCCATCCCTGGCACCTCATAAACTGGTTGTACCAGCTCGTGCCTGAAATCCCAGAACTCAGGGAATGAGGGTCATGGTTATCTTTGGCTACACAGCATAGCTAGCCTGGGCTATGTGAGGCCTTGACCTGAAAAACCCAAAACAAATGCAATGAAACACACACAGACACACACAGACACACACAGACACACACACACACACACAGACACACACACAGACACACACAGACACAGACACACACACACACACACACACACACACACGAACCCGAACAAAAAGTAGCACTGTGTATAAGCGAAAACAAATACACGATTTGGGCACAAACAATTAAGTCTTTACAAAGGTGTCTCTGCTATCTGTGGACAAAACAAGGACCAGCCACTGGACACAAGCCTATAAGCCCGCCCACTCTTAGAGCAGAGGTTGCCAACGGAGCGGAGCGGCGCTCTGCTGTCGTGTTTCCGTAGCGATTGGAAGGGGCGTGTCTTGAGTAAACCTGCCTGCCGGGCGCACTTGGTGTGTGGTAACTGTGTCCAGTCACCCTCTCTCCCTGTCTCCCCAGCTCTCTGCGCCATCGTCGCCACCATCTGGTTTCCCGTATGTGCCCACCGCGAGATCACCATCGTGAGCTTTGGCTACTCGCTGTACGCGGGCTGGATCGGCGCTGTGATGTGCCTGGTGGGTGGCTGTGTCATCGTCTGCTGCTCCGGGGATGCACAGTCATTTGGAGAAAACCGTTTCTATTACTCCTCTGGTTCCAGCTCGCCAACGCATGCCAAGAGCGCGCATGTCTAAGAGGGCTGCTCCACTGCCCGCCGAGGTGCTGTAAATGCTGGGCCTGGGCCCTGGGTTTGCTCGCCACAGTGGGGAGAAGCCCACTTCCCTGCCAGGCACTAAAGCCAAAGTTCTAGAAAGTATCCTGCCTGGCATTTTGCAGTCGTAACACCTCACCCACCCACCCACCTCCTACCACCTCTTCATTGCCTTAAAAGAAAGCTCTAGCTCAGATAATGCCCGCATAGTTTTTTTTTTTTTTCTCCTGGTGTGTTCCTTGGGCATTCCATTGTTGTTGATTAAAAAAATATTTTGTTTCTCTCTTAAATTCAAATGTCTTGGGAACGTTGCTGACCTGGGTGTGGATCCGGAGAGAAATAAAAGACGCTTTTCAAAGGGTTACCAACGACAATGGAAGCCTCAGAGAGACAGCGCTCCTCTCTCTCAGCTTAGTTTCAAGGTCACTTACATATAAGAGATAGAAACGGATAGACTTGGGAACACGGGTGGGAGGGGAACTCGGGGCTTTCCCTCCGTGGGAAAGCTTCCCTTTTGTAGGTTGAGGGGTTGGGTCTCTCTTTTTTTTAGTTTGCGGATTTTACATTTTTCTGTGCGTACTTTTTTCAAGATTGATCATTTTTATAACCACGGGTTTCCTGAAATTCTCAATTCACCAATATGAAGGAAATGAACCAAGCAGACGTTAATATGCAATAAATAATAGTACGAAGATTATAACTCTAACTGACCACCCACGGTTTCCAGGTTTGTATGCTGTGGTTTTTAATTCTACGGTTGCGTAAGCTTCAAATTAACACATTTAAAAACCTCCTCCCCCCCCTTCTATCTCTGTCTCCATTCTGTTAGCGATCTTGAAGAAGTATTGTTTAACATAAGTTGTACTGTTGAATTTGGCTTCATGGGTGTAAACACCGATGGTCTGTCAGTGTCTAAGACTCTGGGCACTGCCGGCGCGGTCTGGTGCGTTTGTTCAGGTAAAATCTGTGCAATAAAATAACAAACTGTCTCCAAAGCTTCTCTTCAGTCTTCTGTGGAATTCAGAGTACTATATGATTTAAAAAAAGAAAGCCCAACAAATTAATTTCTGACCACTGAGTAAAGAACAGACCATTAGGGCCTGAGGAACTGCCTCAGGGGGTAAAGTGCTTAGTGCTTAACCGGATCTGAGTTCAAGTCTCACCAGCTCAGAAGTTGGTAATCCCAGTGTGCTTGTTCTCTCTCTCTCTCTGAGTGTGTGTGTGTGTGTGTGTGTGTGTGTGTGTGTGTGTGTTATGTGTAGTCTGGAGGGTCCCAGGGGAGTCTAGACAGATGGGAAACTCCAGGTTCAGTGAGAGACCTTGTTTCAAAAAAATAAGATAATGAACCCAACAGGGGGGTTCACGTGTTTCATCCCATAACTTGGGAGACAAGAGTGAATCCTGCTTGGTCTGTAAAGTGAGTTTTAGGACAGCCAGGGCTACCTAGAGAGACCTTGTCTCAAAAACAAAATGAAACAAAACAAACAACAACAACAACAACAAAAAAAAAAAATAGAAGAGCAGTTGGCAAAAATGTCCGACGTTAACCTCTGGCTCACACTCAACCCGGCCCCCCACACATATACAGACTCACACACACAGAAACACACAGACACAGGAAGACAGACAGGCTTGCGTGCGTGTACACACATACACACACATACACACACACACAAACAGATCAAAAGAGTGAGAGAGACTACACATGGCTTTGAATTGTTCTGGCTGGCTAAAAAGTTATATTTTACTTACTCTATCATGGTGGTAGTGTATGATCACAAAGTGTAGCCTCGTTGTCCTCGAGATTCCTTCACTGTGACTTTATTGCCCATGTGCCATGTGCCATGGGTGAGAATGCAGCTACAAGAGCCAAGTTACAGGCACAAAGCATCCCAGCTCCTGCTCTGAAGGCTGGATGAATAGATCGGCCAAGTCAGGAGGGAGATTTGAATAAATCCTTTTTATTGGGTCTTAGCTGTAATACTTCGATATGTTTTATCCTCATGCACATAAGACAATTTGGACAAAGACATATTAATTAAGGTTTTATTTTCTGTTTCAGAAACTGTCAGGTTCTCAGCTTTGCTCTAAGAGACCAGGTTACTATCTCGCCTCCCCTCCCCGCCTCCTCCCCCATCCCCCAGTTATTCTGGCTTGGGAGACAGTGGATAAAGTGCTGGAGATCTGGATTCCAAGTTCCAGAACCCATGTAAAAGCTGGAGGCAGCAGTGCGCCATGCCAGGAGACAGGAAGTAGAAATCAGACAATTACCAGAAGCTTGCGGACCAGCTAGCATTGGTAACAAGAGACATACAGTTTCAAAAGCAAGGTCGGAGGAGAGGAAGGAGACCCAGGGTTGCTGTCTTACTTCTACGAGTGTACCATTATTGCACATATGCTCCTTCCTAACACACACACACACACAGACACGCAGACACACACACACACAGACACACACACAGATGCACACAGAGACACACACACAGATGCACACACACACACAGATGCACGACACACACACAGATGCACACAGAGACACACACACAGATGCACACACAGACACACACACAGATGCACACACACACAGAGATGCACACACACAGAGATGCACACACACAGAGATGCACACACACACACAGATGCACACACACAGAGCACACACACAGACACAGAGAGATGTACACACACAGAGATGCACACACACACAGACGCACACATACAGACACACACAGACACACACACACATACACACAGGTTAAAAGCACTAATTTCATTATCTTGTATAGTATACACCTAAGATTGACAAACACTCTCTTTGTAAATGCCCCTCCCAAAACACCATGGTGGAAACAATTTCTAAGTTACTTATGCAGAAAGCCCACCTACAACATCATCAAAACGTTTTGTTACGAATTCAGTGTTTGTAGGGCTGGGAGTCATGTTAGAGGGTCCTCTTCGCTTCACTATACCTGTTGGGGTGTTGGGATTACGAACAGAAGGACAAACAGCCTGTGGAGACAGAGGGCAAGTGGAGTTTGAAGGCCTCCTGTCCTCAACCAATCAGCAGCAGCCAAGGAGTTCATTTTCTGGGGGACTTGCGTGTTTTCTCTCTTGAGGCCGCTCTCAGAAGGAGGCACGTTCTCTCTGTCGCGTGAGAGGAACCTCAGGTCTGTCCTTGGTGTTGGTGCCTAGTGAACTAAGGATCTCCCCTCACAGGTCATGCCTGAGTGTTAGGTGAGGGCTCGTTGTCAGTTTGAGGTAGGAGGCTACATGCTCTTTGAGAATGCCACCGTCCATCCTGGACAGGTTGGCTCAGTGGTTAAGAGCTCCGGCTCTGCCACAGGGCCCGAGTTCGAGAATGCCACCATCCAACAGGAAGTTGTAAACCAAGTCTGAACCTTAAAAACTTCTGATAGCCACAATAAGAAAAGGCTGAAATAATCCAGTGGAATGAATTTTAATCCATTTTATTGAATGTAGTCCATCCAAATAATTCTCCTTTTGGTACATATACAGCTATCCGCTTTGGCGCATGTTCTCTGGGGTGAGGATTTTGGGCTCTGGGATGCTTCTTACTTCGATCTCGGTTTGGATCAGCCCATATTGCAAGGGCTGAGTAACTGCAGGCTGGAGGCCACTGGGTTGACCAGCCCAGCAGTAAAATAGTAGGTCCTGTCTCCGTAACCCTAAGAGGAATCCAATTTAATTTGTCTACTTTCATTAGTGTCCCATTAGCCTGGGAACACACTTCTTCGAGCAATTGTAGTAAATCTTCATTCATATGGAGACCGTGACCCCCTCCCTTCCCCCACTCCCCCAAGCACACCCCAAACAATATACTGTCAGTATATACTGTCTACCTAACCTGCAGGGAGGAGGGAGTCTGTGCTCTGGAGAGCTGGCCCTGTCAGACGCTTCCCATCCCTAATCCTTGCCACAGTCCCTGCTTTTTGGATGGGAGAGATGAGTGGAGAGTTTATGTGGCTTGTGAGGGTCAGGGCCACTGTACCTGAAAGGGATTCAAGTCTACTGAAGCTAAAGCCTTCACTGCACACCCAAGGAGCTCCCTCCCCGCTCACTCAGTAGAGCTGTGTGGAGGCCAAGCGCACGGATGCTGTGTGTACTGCAGCCTGTCCCCTGCAGTGGCCTCCATTAAAACACGAGGAGAGACAGAGAGTTGAAAAAAAAAAACATGACATCCCGTCCTTTGTCCCTTTTTTGATAGTCACCGGAGGCTGGATGATTTTGAGAGGGAGACTATCAGTTCTCCCTCCTCCCTGTTCTGAATAGAGCGTGGAGGGACCTTTGCATAGAAATTGGACTGGACTGGACCAGACCGGGTCTGTTCACGCTTTCCAGGAACTCGATAGGAACCAAATCAAAGCAGAGAATGTTTGCAGGGAAGTGCTGCATTTGGAGATGCTGGCGACAAGACTGGGACAAAAGGAGAAGCCTGTGAGCTTGGAGAATGC
>OZ030007.1:139122754-139212754 GCA_964023405.1 Apodemus agrarius
CATTAGCCTGGTGTGGAGGACCGCCATTAGCCTGGTGTGGAGGATCACCATTAGCCTGGTGTGGAGGATTGTCTGTAGTGATGGAGAGGAAGCAGACGTGAGACACAGAAAGCAGAGCACCAACAATGTCAGGTCTCTAGTACTAGGTAAAAAGAAACTTCCTGGGGTGGGGAGGGGAGAAGGAAGAATTTACTTGTGTTCACAAGTTTGAGGGCCCAGTCTATGCCAGGGTAAGATGTGGCAGGGGAGTCGGGGGAGTGGGGTCACACTCTGTCTACAGCCAGGAAGCAGAGGGGGCGGGGGAAGGGCAGGGGGAGGGGGAGGGGGAGAGAGATGATGGTGTCTTCTCTCTCTTATGTTTTCATTCACTCATAGGATGTACCCCCACAATCAGGGAAGGTCTTTCTTCCTCTGGCAATACTGTCAGGGACACACCCAGGGCTGTGTCTCCTAGGCAAGCCAGTCAAATAGACAAAGAATGATATCATATCTGGTCTCAGGTGAGGTGCTGGCACTTTCTGATCTTATTTCCATGTCTTTCCCCTTCCTCCCTTCCTCCTCCTCCCTTCCCCCTCCTCCTCCCTTCCCCCTCCCTTCCCCCTCCTCCTCCCTTCCCCCTCCTTCTCCCTCCTCCTCTTCCTTTCCTCTTTCCCCCTTTCCCCTCCTCCTGTCTTCCCCTTCCCCCTTCCTCCTCCTCCCTTCCCCCTCCTCCTCCCTTCCCCTTCCTCCCTCCCCCCTCCTCCCTTTCCCCTCCCTTCCTCCTACTCTTCCTCCTCACTGAGTCTCACTGTACGGCCCAGGCTAGCCTGGAAACCCATTGTACAGATGACTGTGCAGCACAGTCATCTGGTCTCAGATTTGCACATCCGAGACCTTTCACCAACCACTGAGTTTCTGTGCATGAGCCACAACTCTGGCTAATTACTGTTATTTTCAATTACAAACCTACGCTGGGGGCCTGGAGAAGCGGCTTAGTAGGTAAGATCACTGGCGGCTCTTGAGGAGGACCCAGGCTGGACTTTCAGAGCCCACATAGCGGCTTACAACCATATGTCACTTCAGTTCCAGGGGATCACATTCCCTCTGTGGGCACCAGGCACACACATGGTACAAACAACACTCACATGTGTCAAACAAAAATAAATAAATCTTGAGAAAAAAACCCAACCCAACCCAACCCAACCCAACCCAACCCAACCCAACCAAACCAAACCAAACCAAACCAAAAGAGAATTGGTGTTTTTTTTTTTTTTTTTTTTTTTTTTTTTTTTTTACCAAGGAAAGGGACCAGTGATGCTGAGAGGGTCCAGATAACAGGTGTCACCATAGTTCTCGATACCCGATGGTTTAACTCGAGCTCCTAGGTTCTTGTACAGTGTCCCCGCCCCCAGCTGTTGTCCATCCATGACCTCACCAAGAGCGAATCAAACACTAAACAAAGGACACTCTGTGGGACTGCATCCTGGAGAATTAATTGTGACAAGCCCTTCCTCTGAAGCCATTTGCATTTTCAGTAAATCTACAAAGCTTACATTAATTAAAACATCCCCCCCATTCTGCCTTCTGCACAGAGAGAATAAATTCTGAAGAAGCAGGGGATGGTATGGTGCCAGCTACCAGTCTGCAGACAGGCTTTGTTTTTGTTTTTGTTTTTGTTTTTGTTTTTGTTTTTTTTTTTGATCATATTAACCTTTCTATCAGAGTGCTTTGAAATCTGCTTATTTGGTGTTTGAAAATTCATAAAGTCTTAAAAACATTTGGTCATTTAAATAGGTCTTGCGAGCATCCGCTAAGATTATATTTGTGTGTGTGCGCATGCTTGCATGTATATGCCTGTGAGAGGATGCATGCATATTGTCCTGGATAGTTTTATGTCAACTTGACCCAAACTGGAGTTATTTGAGAGGAGTAAGCTTCAACTGAGAAAATGCCTCCCTAAGATCTGGCTGTAAGGTATTTTCTTAGTGGCTGAAGGGGAAGAGCCCAACCCACTGTGGGAGGTGCCATTCTTGGGCTGCTAATCCCGGGTTCTATAAGAAAGGCACGAAGAACAAGCCAGTAAGCAGCACCCCGGCATGGCCTCTGTATCAGCTCCTACCTCCTGGCTCCTCTCCTCTGGCCCACCACCCAGCAGAGGCAGTGGAAGAGAAAAGTTATTAGGATATGGGGGAAGTAGTTCTTTGGGGCGAGCTCGATCTTCTTGGGCAG
Organism: Apodemus agrarius; assembly: GCA_964023405.1. Classification (NCBI taxonomy): domain Eukaryota; kingdom Metazoa; phylum Chordata; class Mammalia; order Rodentia; family Muridae; genus Apodemus; species Apodemus agrarius. The sequence continues at coordinate 139,124,963 of OZ030007.1, forward strand.
CAGTTCAGTCCTGTAGCAAACACCGCATACGATTCAGCAGCTGCTGACCAGTCCCTCCAGGCAGGCAGACACCAGGCACGAACCAGCAGCTGCTGTCCAGTCCTTTCTGCAGGCGACACCAGGCAGCTGTAGTTCAATTCTGAAGTAACCACCAGACCCGCCGACCAGCCTGAGGTGAGGCCGTGGAAGTGGCAAGCTGCCGCAGGAACTCACGAGCAGTTCTTGGGTGAGCTTCTCCCAGTGGCAGCGTCACCACAAGTTGAGCTCGACAACGCTACGTAAGGCGAACCAATACGTGAATATATATACGTGTAGGTAGTGAAGACTGATGAAGTGGAGCAAACCAAACCCAGGCTCCGTGCTCACACCCCCCCCCCTGTCCGTGGGGTCATATTTGTACTCTTTCGTCAAGCACCCTTTTACGTGTTTGCTGTATCAAGACAGCCTTCCACCCGTGCGCCCCAGCACACCATCATTTGACATAACTGACTTTCCAAAGAACCAGACGTTTCCGGTCCACCCGCCCCGTTTGAATTCCTGTCCTGGCTTCTTCAGTGATGGACTAGGACCTAGAAGTAAAGCTGAATAAACACTTTCCTTTCCAGCCTGCTTTTGGATATGATGCTTCACCAGAGTAGAAGTAACCCAAAGTAAGACACATGTAGAGGACAAAAGACAACGTGCAGTGTCACTTCCCAGGCATCAACCCCCCCCTCCATTTTTTTTTTTTTTTTTTTTTTGAGACTGGGTCTGTCATTGTCTGGAACTCAGAAGTAGGCTGGACTGACTGGCCGTTGGACCTGTCTCTGTTTCCTTAGCACTGGAATTACAAGTGAGCCTCTTAATTTCTTTTCTTTTCTTTTCTTTTTTTCTTTTCTTTCCTTTTCTTTTTTCTTTCTTTCTTTCTTTCTTTCTTTTTTTTTTTTTTTTGACAGGATCTCACTGTGTATGTCTTGCTGGCTTGGAACTTGTTATATAAACCAGGCTGGCCTCAAATTCACAGAGATCCTCACACTGCTTCCCAAATGCTAGGATTAAGGGTGTGTATTCCATGATGCCTGGCTGTACCCCACTTAAAAAATTAGTGCTTATTATATCATCATCATCATCATCATCATCATCGCCGCTACTGTGTGTGTATTCATGTGTGTGAGTGTGTCACCTGTGTGTATTCATGTGTGTGAGTGTGCCACGTGAGAAAACTTTTGGGGGTACGTTTTGTTTTCTCCTTCCACATCTATGTGGGTTCCAGAGGCTGAGCCCGGGTTGCCAAGCTCTGGTGGCGAACACCTTCACTCACGGAACCATTTTGCTTTCCCCAAAGTTTTCACTTTTGCTTTCTTAATTAAACTTATTTATTTATTTATTTATTTGTTTGTTTGTTTGGTTTTTGAGACAGGGTTTCTCGAACTCAGAAATCCGCCTGCCTCTGCCTACCAAGTGCTGGGATTACAGGCGTGGGCCACCACTGCCAGGCTCATTGATTTATTTTTATGCGTGATGCTTTGCCTGCCTGTTCGTCTGTGCACCGTGTGAGTGGTCATGTGGATGTCGAGACCGTGATCCTCTGGAAGAGCAGCGGTATGCTTACCTGCTGAGCCGTCCCTCCAGCCGCCATTGCTTTTCCTTGACAATTTGATATATGTAAACACATATCTTGGTTCACCCCCAGCCCTCCCCTCTTGTCCACCCAGGCATGCTCCCAGCACGCCCCACCCCCAGCACGCCCCACCCCCAGCACGCCCCACCTCCAGCAGCCCCACCCCCAGCACGCCCCACCTCCAGCAGCCCCACCCCAGCACGCCCCACCCCCAGCACGCCCCACCCCAGAACACCCCATCCCCAGCACGCCCCACCCAGCACGCCCCACACTCCCAGCATGCCTCCCTGCTTCACGCCCTCTCCTTTTTTAACCGGTTGAGCCCACTTAGCGCTGCGTGCTGGATGCTGACTGGCAGTGAGGTCTTGGCAGACAACTGCCTCTATAAGGCTTCTTCAGGCTTTCCTGCTGAGATCTGTCGAGGAGCTTCTTTTTAGGGCTGCAAGTTAGCTGAAGGCATCAATCTTTAGTTTATCAAGATGGTTTAAAAATGCACCGCGTCGGGTCAGAGCTTAGTCTCCATTGCAGCTGTGCAGTGGAAATACAACTGGCTTGGCTGTCACCCTCGGGCACGCTCGGGGCATCCGGGCACGGAGGCAGTGTGAGGCAGGGGTTTCAAGCTGTGTGAAGCAGGGGCTTGAGGCAGTAGTCCCCTCGCTGGGGACCGAGGATCGTGTAAGGACGCTGATCCAAGGGAGGTGTGAAGAAACATGGAGTCTTGCATGATTGCTTTAAAAGCCACCCAATAAGCAGACATTAACAGGCCCCAGACCAGGCACGGGTTGACCGGCAATAAAGGCACACACACCGTTGGATAAAACATTACTGAAAGCCAGCTACAAACACAAGTCTGCTGATCTAGCCTGGGCCTAGTGTGGAAGTGCTCGTCAGAGATCCAAGCTCCTTCCAGGTCACTGCTTCACGGGTCCCAGGAGGCGGATCTCAGGAACGGGTGACCACATCACATCCACACGGCGGGTGGGAAGGACCAGAGAACAGGTGCAAAGGTCTATGCCTCACACCTCTGGGGGAAATTCTTGATGTTAGCACAGGGCTGGTGTGTGTGTGTGTGTGTGTGTGTGTGTGTGTGTAGGCATGAGGATGTGTGTGTAGGTGTAAGGATGTGTGTGTAAGTGTGAGGATGTGTGTGTGTGTAGGTGTAAGGATGTGTGTGTGCAGGTGTGAGGATGTGTGTGTGTAGGTGTGAGGATGTGTGTGTGCAGGTGTGAGGATGTGTGTGTGTAGGTGTGAGGATGTGTGTGTAGGTGTGAGGATGTGTGTGTGTGTGTGTCTGTGAGGATGTGTATGTAGGTGTGAGGATGTGTGTGTGTAGGTGTGAGGATGTGTGTGTATGTGAGGATGTGTGTGTGTATGTGAGAATGTGTGTGTGTAGGTGTGAGGATGTGTGTGTGTGTAGGCATGAGGATGTGTGTGTAGGTGTAAGGATGTGTGTGTGTATAGTTGTGAGGATGTGTGTGTGTAGGCGTGAGGATGTTTGTGTAGGTGTAAGGATGTGTGTGTGTATAGTTGTGAGGATGTGTGTGTGTAGGTGTGAGGATGTGTGTGTATGTGAGAATGTGTGTGTGTGTAGGTGTGAGGATGTGTGTGTGTGCGTAGGCATGAGGATGTGTGTGTAGGTGTAAGGATGTGTGTGTAAGTGTGAGGATGTGTGTGTATAGTTGTGAAGATGTGTGTGTATAGGTGTGAGGATGTGTGTGTGTAGGTGTGAGGATGTGTGTGTGTAGGCATGAGAATGTGTGTGTAGGTGTGAGGATGTATGTGTGTGTGTGTGTAGGCATGAGAATGTGTGTGTAGGTGTGAGGATGTATGTGTGTGTGTGTGTAGGCATGAGGATGTGTGTGTAGGTGTGAGGATGTGTGTGTGTGACGATGTGTGTGTATAGGTTGAAGATGTGTGTGTGTAGGTGTGAGGATGTGTGTGTGTAGGTGTGAGGGTGTGTGTGTGTGTATGTGAGGATGTGTGTGTGTGTAGGTGTGAGGATGTGTGTGTGTAGGTGTGAGGGTGTGTGTGTGTGTATGTGAGGATGTGTGTGTGTAGGTGTGAGGATGTGTGTGTATGTGTGTGTGTAGATGTGAGGATGTGCATGTCTAAATAGAGGCCAGAGGACACTCTTGGATGTCACTTCTCATTGCCGTCCACCATGCTTTTCTTTTCAGATGACCCTGGAAGTGGCTTAGGCTGGGCAGGGTAGGCACTGAGCCCCCGGGGGCTGCCAGTCTCTCCTTCCCCAGCACTGGGATTATAAGTCTATATGTCACACCTGCCTTTCTCAGGTCCTTTTGCTGCTACAAGGTGAGAGAGTCCTGCCAGCTCTTTCCTCTGGAGTTAAGCTGCATGCCACACAGAGCTGCAAACGCGGCTGAGGAAAGAGAGCTGCCGTCAAGGCTCATTTCATTGCTTGAGACGGTCAGTGTAAAAAGACATATGAACACCTTTTACTTCCTCATTAAAGGCATTAACGCTTTAAAGGCTTTAAAAAAGGTCTCTCTCTTATTGGGTTTTACTATTTAGTGTTATTCTCAATAAAGACAAATACCATGATGAACTTTGCTAATTGACTTTTATAGAGTACGATACCAATTTCTTTTCTTTTTCTTTTTTTGTTAAAGGTTTATTTATTGTTATATCTAAGTACACTGTAGCTGTCTTCGGATACCAGAAGAGGACATGGGATCTCATTATGGATGGTTGTGAGCCATCACTTGGGTGCCGGGATTTGAACTAAGGACCTTCAGTAGAGCACTCAGTACTCTTAACCACTGAACCTTCTTTCCATCCCCATGATACCAATTTCTAAGAAATATTTATTATTACTTTTATTTGTGGCTGTCTCTGTGTTCTGTGTACCTGTGCAGGGACCTGAGGAAACCAGACGAGAGCCTTGGACCCCTGGGACTGGAGTCACCGGTGGCTTTCTGGGGACCACACTCGGGCCCACTGCAAGAGCAGCAAGTCCTCCTAAGCACTGTGCCAGACCTCCAGCTACAATAAAAGTGTTAAATACAAGCAAAGGAGCATTCAATCTTTGCCCTCAGACAGAGAAACAAGACAGTGTGCTTAGTAACATGTACATGCATTTATATTTTGCTTTTTATTTGAATAGATCCTTTTTTTATTAGATATATTCTTTATTTACATTTCAAATGATTTCCCTTTCCTGTTCGCCCGAAAGTCCCATAAGCCATCTCCCCTCCCCCCTGTTCCCCAATCAACCCTTTCCTGCTTCCCTGTCCTGGTATTCCCCTACACTGCTGCATCGAGCCTTTCCAGGCCCAGGGACCTCTCCTCCCTTTGATGTCCAACAAGACCATCCTCTGCTGCCTATGCGTCTGGAGCCATGGGTAACTCCATGTGTACTATCTGGTTAATGGTTTAGTTCCTGGGAGCTCTGGGAGTACTGGATAGTTCATATCGTTGTTCCTCCTATGGCGCTGCAAACCCCTTCAGCTCCTTGGGTCCTTTCCCTAGCTCTCCCATTGGGGACCCTGTGCTCAGTTCAATGGCTGGCTGAGAGTGTCCCCTCTGTATTTGTCAGGCACAGGCAGAGACTCCCAGGTGACAGCTATATCCAGCTCCTGTCAGCAAGTACTTGTGGGCATTGATAATAGTGTCTGGTTTTGTAACTGTATATGGGATGGATCACTAGGTGGGGCAGTCTCTGGATGGTCTTTCCCTCAGTCTCTGCTCCACACTTTGTCTCTGTATCTCCTTCTGTGGGTATTCTGTTCCCCCTTCTAAGAAGGACCAGAGTATCCATACTTTGTTCTTGCTTCTTCTTGGGCATCATTTGATATGTGAATTGTGTCTTGGGTATTCCAAGCTTCTGGGCTAATACCCACTTAGTGCATACCATGTGTGTTCTTTTGTGATTGGGTTACTTCACTTAGGATGATATTTTCCAGTTCTACCCATTTGCCTAAGATATATTTTGCTTTTTAAATGGAACAATGAAAATATCCCCCAAACAACTCAAACTGCTTTTGAGACGAGGTCCCGTGCCGTCCAGGCTGGCCGCGGACTTCCTTTGCAGCGGTCTTCTTGCCCCTACCTCTCCTACCTCTCAAGTTCTGGGCTCATAGGCAAGAGCCGCTCTACTAGGTTTCTGCCTCAATTAAAAAGAGGTTTCTAGGGCTGGAGAGATGGCTCAGTGGTTAAGGATGCTCTTGCGGAAGACTGGGAGTTGGTTCCCAGCACCCACATCTGGAGGCTTGCAACGGCTAGGAATTCCAACTTCAGAGGATCCCACACCCCCATTTGGCTTCCTCAGGCACACACACACACACACACACACACACACACACACACACATGCACGCACACGCAAAGCTCCACCGGGCCCCTCAGTCATTCCCGGTTCTCAGAACTCTGCTGTCTTCGCTCTTTCTTGAAAGAAGTTCCGGTGGTAAGTGTAGCCCCTCACAACCGCCACACACTGTGTGTGTCTACTCAGTCATAGGCGTAGACTTAGCACCGAACCCGCTGAACTCCTACCCAACAGGGTCTACCCGCGTTCTGTGCTCTGAGGCACTGGGATTGGGCGTTCTCTGTAAGCGGGGTGGAAAGAAGCTGTATGAATGTCGGGCACTTCCTCTGCTCCCCAGCCTACGCCGCTGGCCCACACAGACTTTGATGAAGTTATCAGTGATTTGCAGATGTTGCGAGCAGGGCTTTAAGCTACTGGCTGGCTCCTGTCTCTGGGATGCTGAGATTGGTGTGACGCTTCTCTATGAAGCTGGTCCTAGTCTTTTGAACGAGCTGGCTGGATGCCCAGGTATAATTTTGATTCAGTCTATACAAAAAGAAGAAAATTGATTTTGAGGGAAACTTACAGCCCAAGCTACAACTTTAAACAGTTCCTGGGGGTGAGGGGACGGGGAGAATGTGCCGTAGGAAGAACTAGGAGGGACTCCGGGAGCTGCAGAGTGGGGCCGGTGTGAGAGTCAGTAAGGTACTGTGTGCGGATGCCCAGGCTGGTTCCCGCCCTGCTGTGGTGTATTGCCACGAAACAGAATCCCGGCTAGCCACATAACAGCAAGAATGAAAGGCAATGAAGATCTTTACCACAGGACTGAAGCAGGAACAATTCTATTTAAAATAATAGCACAGAATAAACTACCCAGAGATTTGTTCATTTAATTATTTTTCATAGTGTCAGGGATTAAACTTAATCATGCATGTGAGGTAAATACAGTCTTCCACGGAGCTACAACCCTAGGACACTCCCATTATATTTTATTTTTATTTGGGTCTCAGGTACCTCAGGGTGGACTCGAACTCATTACATAGTGAAGGGTGACCTGGAGCCCCTGATCTTCCTTCTTCTGCCTCCTGAGTGCTAGGATTACAACTGTGTGCCATTACGCCTGATTTACGTGGTACTGGCCGCCGAACCCTAGGCAAGCACTTACACAATCAGTTCTCACAAGCCCTGTGTACTGGTGTTTATTAATGCATCTGTTTTTTAGACAAGTGAAATAAATTTCTTTTTTTTGTTTTGTTTTGTTTTTTGTTTTTGTTTTTTGTTTTTTTTTTCGAGACAAGGTTTCTCTGTGTAACCCTGGCTGTCCTGGAACTCACTCTGTAGACCAGGCTGGATCCGCTTGCCTCTGCCTCCCAAGTGCTGGGATTAAAGGCATGTGCCACCACCACCCAACTGTGAAATGCATTTCTTAAGACTTCATGGTAAAGAATGTGCGGAGTGAGAGTTTCCTCTGAGGTAGTCGGGTGGGTCATGTTGGAGAAGCCATTTGTGAAGGCACAGGCTCACATTTAGTGTTAGATCCTTTGACATAAATACAGTCCTCACTAAAAATACTAGTTTTAGCCTAGTGGTGCTGGTTTACACTTTAATCCCAGCATTCGGGAGGAAGAGACAGGCGGATCTCTGTGAGTTTGAGGCTAGCCTGGTCTACAGAGAGCATTTCAGGACAGCAGGGCCACACAGAAAAAAAACCTGCTTTGGAAAAACAAAAACAAACAAAAAATTAGTTTGAAGTGTAGGGTTGATTTCTGGGTCCCTTTGGAGAGAGGAAATATACATGCCTCCTTCCCAGGCCACACACGGGCCCTCAAGAAGGAGTGGATGTTAACTAGCCATGGGATAAACTCAGATGTAGACTTGAGCACATAAGTAAGAGGGCACCGTGGTTTTGATTGTAGCTGTGGGATCATAGGGGAGTCTCCCGTACTGGGAGTGCCTCTGCTGACTCAGCACGTGAGGCTTCGATGGACAGTGCTCAGGCTGTAGGCTTGATCTGTAAGCAAAATGTTAAAGTGAGCGTCCGCTTGAGATGTGTGTGTGTGTGTGTGTGTGTGTGTGCGCGCGCGCGCACGCACGTGCGTGCGCACGTGCATTTACCTGTGTGTGCCTATGCACACATGCTTGTGTGCATGTGCGTGTGCGCACGCGTGTGCGTGTGTGTGTGTGTGTGTGTGTGTGTGTGTTGTGTGTGTGTGTGTGTGTGTGTGTGTGTGTTTGTGTTTGGTGTGGTGCCTGCATCTAAGTGTGCAGCTCTGTGCATGTGCACACCAGAACAGGACATCCGGTGTCTTCTACTATTGCCTTTTGCCACATTGCCTTGAGATAGGGCCTCTCTAGGCGTGAGCAGCTCACCAGGAAGACGACGCTGTCTGGCTGACGAGCTCTTGGATCCACTGTCTCTGCCCCACGACAGCACTGCAGTTCAAGGCGTGCACAGCACGCTGGGCTTTCTATGTGTATGCCAGAGGCTGGAAAGTAGGCACTCGAGTTTGCATAGCAATCTGTCTTACCACTGAGCCTCCTCCCCAGCCACACTCTTTCCTCTCTTTTTAAAAATTTATCTTTAATTTTTTTAGTTAAAAAAAAAAAAACAACTACTTAGCTGGAAAACCTTTAAGATATTAATCAATCAATAGGGCCCCATAAGAACAGGGTTATTTTTAGTCTTTGGAGTTAACCAGTTTGGGCTTAGAACTTAAGAAGACACTAGGTCAGAGGTCCTTCTGAGCACGTTCCAGTACCGGAAGGGCCCTAGGACCTCTTTCGGCTGCTTTAAATAGACTTTGGGGTGAAAAGGAAGAACCAGGGATCTGATGTCTTAGCCCTGTACTGTCCATCCTAGGCAAGGAGAGCGCGTCATATGGAGACCCCGGAGGTCATCAACGTGCCCCCCTGCCTGTAGGGTTGGGAATCCCCTTCTGCTGTGAAAGGAACAAAAGAATCGCTGGCTGTGTCAGACCGGGTGACTGCTGTGCTCAGGGTGGGGCTAAGTACCCTCCTCGAAGACCTCCCGCAACCAAATCTAACGCCATCTTTGCCATCTTCGTAGCTGGCTAGGTGTTATTCTCCACGAATTTCTCTGACTCCCTCCTTGAGGCCTGAAATGTTCCAGCTACTCTGTCACTTGGAGTTAACGAGGGCCATATGTTTCCCACCCGTGGTGAGAGTAGTTTCCCTTTTCATTTGTCCTCACATTGTGTCCCGCAGGCTGGCCCCGCAGGCTGGCCCCGCAGGCTGGTCCCGCAGGCTGGTCCCGCAGGCTGGCCCCGCAGGCTGGCCCCGCAGGCTGCTCGCTTTACCCCATCGATTGCTCCTTGGCTGCCTCCTCTCCTTAGGTCTTCAGAACCAGAAAAAACGTTCACAGGCGAGAGAGTCTCGCAGACGAAGCCGCGTTAACTGTTTTGCCGGCTTCCTGGCCCGGGCCGGTAAGCGAAGTCAATTCAAACGCATCCATCTTCTCACCTGTTAAGTGGAAACATAAGCATTGCAGAATCTGCCCAAGGAAAAGCAAACACGTTTCAATCTCAGTTTCAGAACACTAAACTGCTACAGGATGATACATGAGGAAAATGCCTCTAATTTCTTCCTGTGTTCTCTCCCCATAACTGGCTGGCATTTTCTGGCACCATCGACTGTCATCACATCCATGAGGTCAAATACGTGTGTTCTTCAGAAAGATACTAGATGTGCTTTTATTTGGTGAAGTGAATTTGTTTAACAATCAGGGTTTGACTAAATGACACATTGGATGTGTTTTCAAGATACACACCCACAGACACACATACACACTTCATTATATTATTCTTTCTTTCTTTCTTTCTTTCTTTCTTTCTTTCTTTCTTTTTTGATTTAGTTTTTTTCGAGACAGGGTTTCTCTGTATAGCCTTGGCTGTCCTGGAACTCACTCTGTAGAGCAAGCTGGCTGTATTATGCTTTCTTACACACACACACACACACACACACACACACACGATAGCGTGGTGGCAGGAGCGTATAGCAGCCGGTCACATTGTGTGCTGGTGTTCACCCGTCTTCTCTTTCCTCTGTTATTGAGCCTGAGACCCAGCTCAGGGAAGGGGTGCCACCTACATTAAGGGCAGGCCTTCCCACCCTGTTTCAGTCGGTCTAAACCCCCTCCCAGACACTGTGATTTTAAAACCAGTTGACAACAAACATTAACCATTTTCCCTTTCCCCAGTTTTGTGTCTTTCCTTACAGAACTCATGGGATGTCAAAAATCTAAGCTAATGAACCTTCCCAGACTTTCACTATGTGAACTTTTATTGACTATCTCTTCTATCTAGAGATGTATGTATATGTTTAGTTATTTTTAGATGCATAATTATGTGAGAATCTGTTATGCATGGTATAAGATGACCACAAAATATTGAAATAATGGGAAAGAAAAAGCAGCACTTAAATTTTGTTTCATGTTATCCATTAATGATACAAACTCTTTATATGTCTTTTGATACAAGTGATGACATTTTAGTGAGCCAGTGATTCAGACTGACCTGATATCTCTGAGGACTAGGCTCCATAGTACCAGAAGATGTTCTGATCTGTCCAGGGAGAGAAGTCATCACTAGCCCCACCCAGCTCTGAAGCCGTGAGCCCAGCAATGTGATCATGGTAAGACAGCCCCAAAGGAGCAATAGCGGGACTTACATCTTGGTGACAACCAAGTCTAACTGAACCCAAGGCCCACCCAACAGGGAGGAAGTTGTGCCTGCTGCTAGAAACCTAGGTCATTACTCATTAATAACTAGACCGTGGAACTTAGAAGAGAACTTACTACTGCCATTCCCCCAAACCAGTATTTTTAAACCCTTTCCATTATTTAATATTTACATTAAAAGTTCAATATAGTTCGTGTTAATTTTTTCTTTTCCTGTCTCTTCTCCTCCTCTTTAAAAAAAAGACTTATTTTTAAGTGTGTGTGTGTGTGTGTGTGTGTGTGTGTGTGTGAGTGCAGGAGACCAAGGAGGTCACAGTTGTCAGACTTCCAAGGCGGTTGTGAGCCATCCAATGTGGATGCCTGGAACAGAATTCCAGTCTTCTGCAAGAACAGTATATGTTCCGAATTGTTGAGTAATCTCTCCATTCCTGCCTTTCCTTCCTTCCTTCCTTCCCTCCCATCCTCCCTCCCTCCCATCCTCCCTCCCTCCTCCCTCCCTCCCTCCCTCCCCTCCCTCCCTCCCTTCCTCCCTTCCTTTCTTCCTTCCTTCCCTCCCTCCCTTCTTTCCTTCCCTCCTTCCTTCCACCTTTCCTTCCTTTCTTTTTTGGTGCTGGTTATTGAGGCAAGAGACTCATCCACCGGAAGCGTGCGCTGGGTCACCGAGGTACACCTTTAGTCCTGTAATGGCTTCTTTGGCAAAAAATATTTTCTATGAGTATACAGAATCATAGTTGGAAAAATATATCAGTAGATTATTACACTCTATATCAACATCTACCAATTTTACAAAGACTTATGCTAAGATCTGACAGTTCTCATTTTCATGGATGCTTTTCTTTCATTCTTGCAAACTAATCAGAATCTATTATACTCTTATAATTCCAAGACATGTTTTGAAAGCCCAAGGACATTCTTCTTGATTTGTAAGATTATTATCCTAATTTTAAAATTCTAGAATTTCTTCAGATATTATCAGCAACTGTTTGCATGGTTGAATATATTACTTTTAATAGTAAGATTATATACACATCCAAATACCTGTGATCTTTACACAGTATTAATTTTCTTTGAAAATCAGTTGCTGTCTTTGTTAGGTTTTATTGCTGTGAAGAGACACCATGACCAAGGCAGCTCTCATGAAGGACGACATTTAATTGGGGCTGGCTTCCAGGTTCAGAGGATCAGGCCATTGTCATCATGGCGGGAAGCATGGTAGCATCACAGTAGACATGGTGTTGGAGAAGGAGCTGAGAGTTCTGCATCTTGATCCGGAAGGTGGCAGGAAAGACTGTGCCACACTGGGTGTAGCTTGAGCACAGGAGACCTCAAAGCCCACCTCCTCAGTGACACACTTCCTCCAACAAGGCCACACCTACTCCAACAAGGCCACGCCTCCCAATAATGCTACTCCCTATGGTCAAGCATTCAAACTCATGAATAGGGGCCATACCTATTCAAACAACCACAGTCGCTTTCTCATGAATTATCACAAGATCATAGATTAACAATGCTTAATGTGTTTTAAAATTCTAACATGGTAGCAAACTTTTAAACTTTTTACTGTAATGGTGTCTTTGTAAGGATCTTTTAAACTGAGCTTTTCTGGGCTTAGTTTAGTAAAAATGATAATGTACTATTAAAAACCTACTTACATGGGCATTTGTGATCTACAAGTACCATATCTTATGGGCTACATTATTATGCTATGTTCTGTAAATTTGTGTAATTACTGTGTCAGCTAAAGTATTTTTTGAAAATTAATATTTGGGGTGCAGGGAGTTGGTTCAGTTGGTAAAATGCCTGCTGTACAAACATGAAGATCTGAATTTGGATCCTCAGAGTTTAAAGGCTGGTTGTGGCGGCTGAGGAATGTGACCCTAGTGCTGGCAGTTGTGTGTGGAGACTGATCAATTGCAAGAGCTCCTCGGCGACGCAGCTGAGACAAACCAACGGGACCTGGACTCACTGAGTAACTCTGGCTCCAAATAAGGTGGTGGCGGGTGTGTGTGTGTGTGTGTGTGTGTGTGTGTGTGTGTAGGTTTGGGTTTGCTGTGTATTGTGATTAACTACTGGCCCCCAAGACCTGGTTGTCCCCAAGGCCTGGTTGCCCCCAAAGCCTGTTTGCCCAGGGATGAGAGAATCTGCACACACACAAATGATGCTATGTTACCTCACCCCCAAGTTACCCCTGATCGGTGAACAAAGATGCCGACAGCCTCCAGCTGGGCAGAAGAGAGACTGGCAGGGTTTGGATTCCCAGGCTTGGGGTCTGAGGTTGGACCTTGAGGAGGAGAGAGAAGAAGATGCTTCCTGTCAACCTCTGGCCTCCGTGTGCACATGCACAAATGCTCACCACACGCCTGCACTCATAGGAACATATAGAAGCAGGTGCACAGAGCACACATGGACACACACGCAATCGTATTTCGAACAAAAGAGTCTGGGGCTGTGTGCCGTCCGCCTTGACCATGAGGCTCGCAGAGAGGCAGACTGGTGGTTGTATGACCCCATGCGGAGTCCACAGTTACCTCCACAATGAAACACAACGCAAGGCAATCACAATTGCCTTCCTATCAAGTATAAGAGGACTTTCCCCTAACATTTAGACCAGGCATAATCTAGAAACACTGTTTTAATGTATGTTTACTTCAGATCTTCCTGGACTCTTTTGTTGTTGTTGTTGTTTTTTCAAGATAGGGTTTCTCTGTGTAGTCCTGGCTGTCCTGGAGCTCACTCTGTAGACCAGGCTGGCTTCGAACTCAGAAATCCACCTGCCTCTGCCTCCCAAGTGCTGGGATTAAAGGCGTGTGCCACCACCGCCTGGCCTTCCCGGACACTTTTGATATGTAAGAGCAAGGAGACATAAGCAAGTGACTGCTTTGACCATGTGAAATACGCATGTACACGTACATGATGTAGCGTGGAACACGTGCTAGGCATGAGACAAGAGGGCATAGGGGATGCAGATTCTAAAGGGCTTTGCTCTGTTAGCCTTAGGGGTACTGGAGATTAAAATGAAGGAATGACCTCAACAAAAAGGCCTATAGCATCTGTAAAACATGAAGAACATGGCTGCTTTGAAAATAATTTTTGGTAGGTATAGATGAAATTCTTTCAAATGTAATTTAATAAATACTTATTTGACATGTTCTTTGTCAAACAGGATTACCAGGGCACGATAAAAGTAAATCAGAACATATTTTATATTAGGCGGAAGGATTTGCCAGCATGTTCATTTGTGCTTTAAAATTGTGTTTTGGGCATGGAGAGATGGCTCAGTGGTTCAGAGCACTGGCCGCTCTTCTGAAGGACCCAGGTTCGATTCCCAGTACCCACGCGGTGGCTCACAATCATTTGTAACTCTAGTTCCAGGGGATTTCATGTCCAAGGGGGGTCGTATTATTCACTCTTCTGCTGTGGTGATTAAAAAGCCAGGACAAAAGCAACTTACAGAAGGAAGGCTTACTCGGGCTTACGGTTCTAGAGGGGTACGAGCCCAGTAAGTGAAAAGGCCCAGCACCAAGTGTCAGGTGGGCATGGCGGCGGGAACAGAAAGCTGAGAGCTCACCTCTCCAACATGGACACAGAGCAGAGAGCGAGAGCGAGAACTAGAAGTGGCATAAGGTTTTCGCTCTCAGCCCCGCCCCTTCTCCATGACGTCACCCCTCCCCTTCTCCATGACGTATTCCTCCAGCAAGGTGGCACCTGTAAACCTCCCCAAAACAGTGCCACCAACTGGGACCAAGTCCTCAAATATTTGAGCCTGAGGGGGACACTCATTCAGCCATTACAAGAACGAGGGTCCCTAACCAGCGCGCACTGACAGGGCGAGCTTGGGAGCACAGCTTCAGTTTCTTGTGCCATTATTATGAGAGGGACCAGGATGACCTTTTGGTTGTCTGTTAAGGGACATGGAAAGTATCTGGAAAAACAAAAAACCCACCCAAACGTCCAGCAGCCCTGAGACTAATGGGTCAGGGCAGTGGGGTGGCTCAGCGAGAAGGGAGATGCGCCGAGCACCCCGACAACCTGCGTTCCCTCTTGCGCCCTGCACCGGAAGGAAGGAGGGCGCCAGGGCGCCGGCTCAGAGAAGCTGCTCCGTGCCCTCTCTCTGCACAGCCGCACACAGTGACCAGTGAAAACTGCGGGAAATAAATGACATCAATTACATTTTGCTTCAAGCTGTAAAAGTGAAATTTGCCTTTGGAAGAACAGCATACAAAAGAAAACTAAAAACCAACCCCAGCCACACTTCTCAGGGCTCGTCTTGGCCAGTCTAATGTGTAATTCCTATAAATGCTTTTCGAAACGATACAAAATACATATATTTTCAAATTCTGTGTAGCCACTGTGTTACGGGACATGGTGCGGGCCGTCTCACTTTAATGGCCCTGTACCTCTCTAGTACCGTAAGCCCGAATAAGTTTTTCTGCAAATTGCGGAAAAGCGAGTAATCCAGCCCCCTTGGGCACGGAATCTCCTGGAACTAGAGTTACATTTGGAGCATAACATAGTGAATGGGGAGTCCAGTCCACATGTTCTTACACGCGCCATTACATGCCGAGCAGCACAACGGCCTCTCTGTGTCTCCTCTCTATGATTCAATTAATCCCAGTTTGAAAATGCTCAGGAGGAGACGTCTGTACTGTACTCTAGGGACTTGTACTCTCGTTATTATCTCCCAAACGTCACAACATGACAAGTGTGTATTCAGCATTTACACTGTACTTGTTTATTGTAAATAATCTAGAGATAATTTAAAGCCCACGGGAGGACTTATGTACCTATATACAAATACCACATCACTCTGTATAAGGGACTTAAGCATCTGTGCCTTTTGGTACCTTTAAGGGAAACCTAAAACTCATCCCATATGGGGATTATCAGAGGACAGATGTCTTGCGTTATTTTTGTTGTTCTTTAATTAATTTGATCCCCACCCATCGTTTTCAGGCACGGCTGTTTACATTTTCCATGGCGATCATAAACGTATCCTTTGGTATAAACATTTCGCCATATCTCTATTTATTTTCCTAGGGCCAGTTTATGGGTGTAAAGAGAGGATCTGGATTTCGTCAGACACTCGAGCTGCTGACCACTTGTGTGGGATGACGGGAATTAGCCTCACTTTTGCAGAGGCACAGCAAGGCCCTGTAGACCGTTAGGGGAGACAGATTCTGTTTATCCATTTCCTTACCTAACGCGTAGCGAACGCATTCTTCAGCACAGGCTGTACGCCGGAAAAGAGACGCACGTGACCCTCCTAGCAGCGACCCGGGAAGCTAGAAATCATAGGTCAACTCGTTTGAGGACGAGGAAACTGGGGCATATCTTGGCATAGTTTAGGTGGTTAGTGATGAGCGATGAACCGCTGAGTCTAAGATTCTCAGGGTTACACCCCAGCCATTTCTTCCCTTACAATCGTCTTCGGAGAATCACATCAGGGTTGGTTTGTGGTATCTTTCATCCCTCATTGATCTATCTTTGGATGAGACTGTGAGGTAAAGAAAGCTGGGTCTGCCTTTTGGTACCCTGATTCTCACTTAGGTACCCCTTTCTCTTCCCGGATTTCCCCAAATTCTGCTCACGCACCCAAGGGACCTGAAGGAGTGCATGGTGTCAGCCGCTCCTATCTTGCTGTGGATGAGTTAGGACACTGCGTTCCTTCTTTGGACTTTGGTGGCAGATGGTGGGCGGGTAGGCGGGTAGGGACAGTCAGCCAAGAAGAGTTTAGAGTCAGTGTTTGCCCCTGAGGATCAACAGACATTGTCTCCAGTGGAGGAAGTCCGTCGCTATCTGCTGATACAGCAGAAGGACTTCTCTCTCCAGGACCTCAGGCCTTCCAGGCCGATAGGAAAAGCTTCTACCTGCCGGCCCTTTCCTCCAAGCTCAGCTCACACAATCTCAATCTTCTCCAAGACAGAAGGCGAGCGGCACAAAAATCCACCTAGAACAAGTCTAACCCCGGGCCATCCAACTGACGGACGCCCCTGGAGACAGAGCTGCGTTGACGAGGAAACCCCTGCCGGGAACCCCTCCCTGCCTGCTTCGTCCCACCCCGCCCCAGGCGGAGTATCTCTGCTGGGAAGGAAATGTAATCATCGTCTTTTAGCCACCAGGATTGAGTTTGGATTCTGTTCCAAGCTGCATTCCCGCTCAGCGTTTGATGTTAATTAGAGTCACAAATCATTCCCTGTTTCCCTTCTCTGCAAGAAAGCCAGCCGCAGCCCCGCATCGCGTCCAGATAAGGGACGAGCAGAGGGCGCATTCCTTTCTGAACTGGTTCTGAATGACTGTGAAGGGGGCACAGCAGCTTTGACGTATCTGTAGGACCCGGGATTTCTGGGTCATGGAATGAGGCCTTGTGGGTATTTTCTGAGATTTGTCTAGTTCAGCATGTCACGGCAGTGGGTTTGCTGGGGGTGGGGTGGGGTGGTGTGAGGGTGGAATAAGTTACCCTGGCCCGGGAAGCCGGACCCATGGGTAGAAGAGGAAGGAGATTCCGAACCAGATGGAGTGTTCGACAGCCAGGGAACTGCTGACAACAGGAGAGAAAACACGGGGAAGCTGTTGTCTTAATGTTTGGGATGTGAAATTTCTAAAGTTTCTAATGGAACATACGTGTGTGTGTGTGTGTGTGTGTGTGTGTGTGTGTGAGGCGTATGTTGTATGTAGGTCATGTAAACAGGTGTGTGTTTGTGTGTACAAAGGTTGATATTGTGTGTCTCCCACAGTTATTCTCCATGTTGTCGTCACCATCATCATCATCATCATCATCATCATCATCACCATCATCATCACCATCATCATCATCATCACCATCATCATCATCATCACCATCATCATCTTGAGGGAAGACCTCTCACTGGTCCTGGAGTTCACTGACTTGACCCCTTGGCTGGCGAGAGAGCTCCAGATCCCTGTCTTCACCTCCACGGAGCTAAGAATTGCCAGTTCTCTGCCCATGCCTGGCTTTTACGTGGGTTCTGGAGATCCAAACTCAGGACCCCATGCGTGCACTACCAACGTTTTGTCCCTCTCTCAGCCTCTAAAATATTTGATTAAAAAATAGTTTTAAAGTTATAGTTTAGGGAACTGTTGCCTCTGATGCAGATTAGACACTCTAAATAAAAACAAACAAACAAACTTCTAAATAAAAAGAAAAATTGTGGTAAAATATCTGTGACAGGAAATGCGCCACCATCAGCGTCGGTCAGGGGCATGGGAGACGCTGCTGCTTTGTGCTGTCCCGCGTACTACCTCCCGAACTCTGTGTCTTACAAAAGCGGAAGTCTGTGTCCCCTAAACTGCACCCCGCTGCCCTCTGGGGCACTCAGCATGGGAGTGGAACCCTACGGTTTTATGACCGGCTCATTTCACATAACACAACATTTTCAGAATTCACCCTGTGGCCGGTGTCAGATCTCCTACCCTTTGGATGTGGAATATTCTACTGTTGCTGTTTGCTACTTTTGCTGATCCACTGTGAACCCCAGGTTTAGCTGTTGTGAATGATGCAGGCGTGGGCAGGGCTGTTCACACACCTACAAGACCCCGCTTTTACATCTTTTGCTTGCATATAATACATACTGTGTAAACTGCTGGATCACATGGCGACTCCTGGGGGGAATCCTTTGGAGGTAATGTCACACTATTTTCCATAGCAACTACCGCAATTTACATGTCTGCCAGTCAGTGTGCTTAGGTCTACTCTGTCCGCTCTCTAACACGTGTTCAATCGCATCTGCTTGTGAGATCCATGCGACTGGGTTGTATTTTAGAATATTAATCTAGTCAGTTTTAATATTGGCAGTTTCTGGTCCCAGGATGTCCTGTGACCTCTTTCTGGTATGTTTGCAGTTTCTTCAATGGGAAAAAAAAAAAAAAGAGTAATCGTTCTACCACTTCTGGGACTAAGAACCCCCAAGACAAAGGACGCTTTGCAATAGGCAGGCTTAGTCAGAGTAAAGGATGATCGCCTCCCCGCCGTTCTGTATGATGGGAAGGAGAAGAGAGACAGAGGGAGGGTGGAGAAGGGAAAATCCTTTTCAAACCCTCCCCACAGGAGCTCCTACAGTGGGAGCAGGGTAGCCTCCAGCAGGGGTGGGCTAGTGCTGGGCTTAGCTGGAAAAGATGATAAGGAATGGTGGACGGTTAGGTGTGTGCATAATAAACTCCTCGCCAAAAACAGAAGCCAGCGCCATTTTAAAAAGTCACTTATCAGCCGGGAAGTGGTGGCGCACGCCTTTAATCCCAGCACTTGGGAGGCAGAGGCAGGCGGATTTCTGAGTTCGAGGCCAGCCTGGTCTACAGAGTGAGTTCTAGGACAGCCAGGACTACACAGAGAAACCCTGTCTCGAAAAACCAAAAAAAAAAAAAAAAAAAGTCACTTGTCAATTCGCACGGTGTCACCACCACCGCCACGGCCAAGTTCAAGCTAATGATGAACCCTAGCCCTCTTTGAGTTGGGGAGAGAGGGAGCTTAATTGTCTAGTCGTCCCTTTACATAAATGAGAGAGTTATAAATAACCTCAAGGACACAGATGGTAAAATGTAACACAACAAAAACATTAAAAATAAAAATAATAGAACAATTAGCTGTTAGTGTAATAACTTTTTATCTAACATTCTAACACTGTTAGCCTACTTATACGCTTCAATAATGGTGGTAAGAAAGGCTTTTCGTCATGTTTAAGAATCTGTGGCACGCACTGGCCAAAGCTTCCGCGAACAGAGCTTGGCAATGACAGTGGAGGAGGGGAGAGCTTCGGACCAGAGCCTGAGGTGGTGCATCTGGACCCCCGGGTCTCAGGACCACACGCAAAGGCTCTGACTCTGAATGGAGAGGCGCCAGCCTGCAGGAAAGTCACACCTGAGTTGTGCCAGACCGTGAACTTGGACAATAAGCCACTGGCCAGATGGCGAGGTGGGCCAGTCCCCTTCAGAGCTCGGCTGTCCCGGGAGTCGCCTGGGCAGCCAGTGTGCAGCCATTGACAAACCAGAATACGCCAGTTCTCACCTCTGCCATCCTGCCCTGTGAGATCAGGTGGGTTCTTGTGTGCGCATGCGCAATGATGCATGCGAGGAGCTTAGAGGACAACCTTGGGTGTCCGTCCTCCCTTCCCACCGTGTCTGAGACGGGTCTTTGCTTACCCACCGCTGCATGTAACAGGCTGGCTGGCCCTCGGGTTTCTGGGGCTTCTGGGCAGTCTCCTGCTTCCGCTTCTTTTCTTACTGTAGGGATGCCGGGGCTGAGGTGCACGCTGACACATCCAAGCGTACATGGACGCCACGGGTCATGGGGGTCTGAACTAACCGGGCCGTCTTTCTACCCTTGTCTTCTTTTCCTCCCGAGACAGGGTCTCAGGAAGCTCAGACTGGCCTTGAACGTGCAATGTAACTCAACACTGCCTGAACTCTGATGTTTCTGCAGCCGGCTCACCAGTGCCGGGATTACAGGGAGCGTCACCAGGCTTGGATAGTCACCCGGTGTGATTCCGTGGAATCGAAGCAGGCAACATGAAGCCCCCATTTATGCCGTGGTGACGGGGTTGGGATGGTTGGTGGGTGGGCAATGTTTTCCTAACTTGTTTTCAAATGGATAGGAAAAGTGAGTTGAATGTTCCATATTAATCTTACTGAGAGGAGCTTACTGAGGGGCGGGAATGCTGTGACATTGGGGTTGGGGCATTGTCCAAACATAGAACATGGCCAGAGAGAGGTTCCCCTGGAGCGGACGTTCTCGCCATCCTCCAGGGAGAAAGTGAGTCTAAAAGGTTTCGTGGTTCTGATGTTCTGCAAGTTTACGTTTACTAGTCGGTAAGTTGCGATCTTAAGAGTATTTTGGTGCTGAAAATGAATGTCCCACAATAATGAGAGTAGTTTTAAATGGAAGCCCTTCTCTGTCTTTTCTACGGAGGATCATTGAATCACGGACTGACAGCGAGCTCCACTTCTGCATCTCCATTCGGGACGGAGGAGAGCAGCTGTGAGGTCAAAGGGCAGGGAATCTCCCGTCTCCCCTCTGGTACATTCCGGAGGGAAAGCTTGACACGACTATGAATATTTAACAGCCAGACAGTTTTGTTTCTGACTTTCTTTTTAATAAACAAAAAATTTAAACATGAAGGCACACAGTAAAGCTTTATGCATTTATTAAAATATACACATTTTGGTAAATTTATAACTTTCCCTTTAGTACTTTGATAAATCAAAATATTATCAACACCACAGTCATTTGAAAATAAAACACACTTTATAGTACATCTGCATATTATCTCTTTCGCCATGGTGCATTACAATACCCCATTGTATGGTGCACCAATGGGAGTTAGGAACCACAAAAAAACGAACACACGGTAACAATACAGCAATTTCATACAGGAAAAAAGAAATGCAGAGAACACACCAGAAGTCACCATCAGCAAATGCAAGTCATACTCTTTTAAGGACCAAACAGAATGGAACCAAGTTAGTGAAATTTACAGATCGTATTTATAACTTTGGGATAAGAATTGAATGGTCGTGTTACTTTTCCACAGTGAGAAAAATCTAGCATGTCAGGTCTGGATGGTGTGGCGCTGTGGAATGAGTAATTAGCCACCCTCTTAAAAGTCTGCAGCTCCTTGTCTCAGCCCAGAGAGTTGAGGTATTTAGGTGCGTTTACAACATTAACAGAGTCTCTGCTTTGCAAAGTGGGTGCTTGTGATTTCCAGTGTCAACTCTCGACTTTGCAGCTGTGAACGTGACCAGTAATCAGCAACCACCCTCAGTGGATGTCCTTGGACCGGGACACCACCGCCCCCTAACACCAGAATGAACACAGTCCTTCGGAGTCTGTGCTTCTCACAAAATTCACACCACCCGGTTTCCCTCAGCCAATACCACCAGTGTTAACATCAGGAAAGCAGAAACAGAAATAAGAGAGAGCACAGAGGGGGATCTTAACAGGAGCCCAGGCTGCCCTGCTTCCTGGTTCTAACAGAACGCTATTCTTCTTCCCTATGTGATCTAATGTGCACTAAATGTTCTTAAGGAGTGGAAGGTTAGAGCCACCTGTGGTCAGGAACCTTCAACCCTGGTGTCTGTGGCAGTCTCCTTTCCGCAGGTGTGATTCCATGCATGTAGAGTACTGATGAGTGGTTTTAAGACTATTCTAGTTGATATGACAGAATACATACACATTTCTGGTGGACTTTAAATTCAACGCTTTGGGGTTTCTAATCCCTGAACAGGAAGAGAATATCCCCTATTTCTTCAAAGAATTGATTTTATGTTAAAAAAATACATGTGTATGTGACGGTGTGCACGCGCGTTTAGTACCCGGGGAGGACAGCAGAGGGCGCTGGAGCTCCCAGAGCCGGAGTTACAGGGGGTGGAGCCCAGCGGTGTGTGCAGGGAATCAAACTCGGCTCCTGTGGGAGAGCAGCGAGGGGTTTTCACTACTGAGCTCTCTCTCCAGCTCCATGGTCAATGTTTCTTAGAGGAGTAATTTTGGCAAAAGGCATGTGCCTGAGTGTTTCAGAACAACTCGTGAGTTGCTGAAACGAAGTGATAGGGGCGGCGATGGGGAAAGCGTTTCAGAGAGGAAGTTGCTTTTGAAGACTAAAAAAAGACAGTCCCTGTTCTAACGTCTTAGAGAAAGTAAAGCAAGACACGAGACTGGCAGAGATATTTTACTGTCTGTCTGCCTGTCTGTCAGCCTTCAAACATAGGCTCCGAGACAGCTCTGCGAGGAGACGGGAGACCTCTGGTGGGGGTGCTGTTTTTTAGCCTGAAAAATGTTAACTGAAACTGGGACCGTCTTCAGGCTCAGGCCACTGCTGATTGACTGTTGGCCTCAGGCTGTCCAAAGGGCCTCTCTGCGGATAAATGATCAGCATTGAAGAAGTCCCCGGAGGCAGGGCTGACAGAGAGAGGCTTCATAAAGAGGTGTTGGAGACCCCTGCCTTCCCAAGGCTCTTTGAAACAGGCATGAGAGTGCAGAGAACTCCCACCACCCTGCCTGGGCACCTTTCCTAGCTCTCCTTCCTACCCCTCTCCTTAGGAAATAGGAACCAGCTCTGGCCCATCCACCCCCTGTGTGGAGAGCGGAGTGTAAGGATGCGCCACTGCCCCCTGACTTTCGACTTTATATCACAGAGCATTAGACAGAAGGTAGGAAACCCGTGTCTGGGTCTCAGGGATTCCCCAGGACCTTGGTAAAGACCCGGTGGCAAATGGGACACTGATTTCCTCTAGGGTCTCAGGTGGGTACTTGGACATACGGGAAACTCTACTTATGATCTGTATATTTAGAAGAGGGGGTCTCTGGCAATGTGTTTTCCAATATGAGCCATTTAAAGGGTGTCGAGTTTCTGAAGCCCTTTCAGCAGCGTAGATATTTCTCTTGGTCTTATTTTCTAACAGTGACTGAATTTTAGCAATGACCAGCACAGGACTGCCCTTACTAAGAGGCAGGCCGGGATTCTATGCCTAATTCCAGCGTCCACCATCTCCCTCCATTTTAAAGCAGCCTAGTGTTCAATTTGAGTCAAGCCGTAGTGGAGGGAGGGCTTACTGTTCAGATCACACACCATAAGGAGTTGTTAGATGGAAAGGGATGCCTGAAAACTGTTGTGGCTAAAATCTGTTGTGTTGTGTGTCTGCAGCTGTCTGGCCTGCCACAGATCTCATTTCTTAGGAGCTAAGCCCTTCACATATTATGGCATCGAAATACACCAGAGCACACAGTGGGCACACTATGCATAACTGTTGAATAATTGATTCCCCTCATTTCATTCATTTACTCAGTTTTCTCATGTGACCTATCATAAGATACTTCTTTTTTTTCTTTCTTTCAAGACAGAATTTCTCTGTGTATCCCTGCCTATCTCAGAACTCCCTCTGGATCAGGCTAGCCTCAAACTCAGAGATCTGCCTGCCTCTGCCTCTGAGTGTTGGGGTTCAAGGTGTGGGCCACTACCGTCCAGCTGATATTTCTTGATAGCCACTATCCAGCAGGCACATGTAGCTAGTGCAGTTTAGGCTTGAAGTTCCTCTGTGGACTTTAAAGGTCTGTGCTATTTTAACACACTGCCCTCGTGGGGAAAGGCTTATTTTTAATCATGTAGCAGTACTGGTTGTCATTACTGACAAGTCTGTTATTTTCTAAGATGCCTTTCATTGGAAAGCACAGGCAGGCCCTTGGGAGTTCTGCACGGGTGCCCTATGCACTTTCGGTTTGGTGTTACCTTCTCTCCTGCTTCACTTGTGTCCCCCCCCTTTTGTTTTGGAGCACATGCATTTTATTACCTGTCTCCAATCTTTCTGAAATGATTCAGAGTATTGATAAATAAATAGAATACAACGATAGTAAATTATTGGCTCCACACACACTGAAACCTACCAGAAGAGCTTTCCTAAGATAAATACTTATAAAGTGATCCTTCTTTTAATGCAGCTTCACAAATACAATTTTCAGATATGTTAGGAAAACGCTAATATTGTCATTTGTGAGGTTGATGGTATTTGAAAACCCGCCTTGTGAAATCTGGGACTCTTCCATAGGGGCTGAGAAACATGGTGAACCTCGCTATGTACCTGAGAAAACTTTGCAAACCATATTTTTTTAAAAAAAGCCAAGATAGCTAAGAAGATGACGCCAACAATGTTAGAAAAGTGAAGAGAGCAAAACCATCCCAAGCTACGAACCGAGACAAATGGCTTATGAAACGAGAATAATGCCTTGGCTGTGCACAGAATGGACACCAGTGGCATTAACTAACATAGCCCACGCTCTTTCTTCCTATGCTACAGAAGAGGTGCACAGCTGCCCCCAGACCATTGCTACTTTTATACCTAAACACCATCAGTAAACGGAAACTTCCTACTCACGAAGATCGAAGATCAGTCACTTTGTATCCATCTTCCTTCTAAGCATACCTAAGGGAGAGAACTTTATCCGGCCTATCTAGATGCCGTTCCAGCTTAATAGATGCTATTTAACAAGACAGATTTCTTGCTCCTAAACCTGTTTAAAACGCAGTTTTTAACAAACATGACATCATTACTTGACAACGAATTCTCCGGGGTGATTTGTCACAGGCCAGGCACTAGATCATGACGGTTAAGTTTAGGCAAGAGGAAACACAGTTTTGTCAGACATTACATAAAAATGATACAACGAATGCTGGGTCCTATGTAATTAACATGAAGTGACCTAAAAACTGTAGTTATTTGAATGCACTATCTAGGGGCATGGTATGTAATTTATGGAAAAGCATTGTCTTAAAAAAATAGTTTCAACTGATCCTTTTTCTGTTACTTTGAAGTCTCTTGCTTTGGTCACAGGGCTCCAAAGCTGCACCTCCCTGCACTGTACGGTCCAAGGGAGGGAGTTACACTTCCCCTCACGCCTGCCACTTAGCCGTCTCCGTACTCCAGTGCCTTAGCCCAACAGGAAGCACACCTTCTCTCTGAAACTCTAGTCCGTGCCAAGGAAGTATGAGCTTCTGACTTTAAGAAAGAAACGAGGAGCATGTTTGTTGATACTCAGGGGAATTTTTGGCAGATGATAAACAAGGGATTCGCTCTTTGCCTTATTTCCAGAAAATTCTCACGAAAACCTTAGTGCGAGGAAAATTGTCTTCATACATATGAACACCTGCAACTGATATGCAGGGATCCATGGCTGTGGGGTGTGTGTGTGTGTGTGTTGGACAGAACTCACAGGTTGTTCCTGTTACAAACTCATCTATCCTGTTTTGGGGAAATTCTTTTAAGCATCTTTTTGGTGGCCTACACTTAAATGTCACCAGGTAGCATTTCTCCGGGGGGGGGGGATGTCTGTGAACGTATTTTGGGAAAGAACAGGAAAAATACTCTCAAAGCGAGCTCTCCGGAAGCCTGAGGTCTAGGTGGGAATGTGATCTCTCAGAGCTTAATGGCCTAAGTCCCAGGCCTCCTGCACCTCCATTTTCAACACAGCAGCAGCCAGCCAAGGGGCTGCCCAGCTTGGGGAAAAAAAAAAAAACTCTGCAGATTTTATAATTTTAGAAATATGAAGTAGGATTTGCAACGTGATCTCAGGGGCTGAGTTACTTCTCGCAAAGACTTTTATCAGATCGTAAAACAAATGGCCTGCCTATTCCAGGCATATCAGAGGCGTGGCGTCACACCCCACCTCCACCCTTTCACCGGAGCGGCAGAGCTTAGAGTCTGGTGTAAGGGAATGCATGACTGACAGTCGAGTCTGTCTGACCTCTGCCAGAGATTGCTATCTAAGCGGTTTTCTTTTTTTTTCTTGAGCTCCGATGGTGCTTCTCACTACACTATCGTGTCTGCATGGGTGCTTTATGAGGAGTGTCTTCTCAGAGTCCTCTATCCTTTCTGGATCCTAAAATTATAAGTCTGGAAACTGTAAGAACTTTGGTGAGTAAGGAGAAGGCGGGGTCTCCTCCACGGTTCGTTTAGGGGAAGGTGAGATGTAAGGACACAGTGTCGCTGCTGACAGAGAAAGTCCGGAAACAGCCTGACCTACTGACCTCGGGGAGTAGCTGGCAGCTCCTCTGGGTGGGCTGACGGCTGCTGTGGCCTGCAGCACCTTCCCCCGGGGCTGTGTTCTCAGCCGGGATGGAGGAAGCTTCCTCCTCTTAGTAAGAAGCACAAAGACCCATCCTGCAAAGCAAAGCAGGATGCCGCCATGGGCTGTGCATCTCACTAACGTAGAATCTCAAGCTGTCTCTTGATTTTGATTTTTTTTTTTTTTTTTAAAACAAGAGGGCTAGTTAAGGGCCCTGGTTAAACCCTTCGACAGAATTTCCCTGAACAGCAAAAATAGCAAATGACAGGTAATGCCTGGGAATGGACCCTGGGGAAGGCTGGGTTTGTGAAATGAGAGTTGCAGGAAGTTTCCACCTTCTGGCAGACCACAGGCTGATTTGCTGAGAACCCACCCTCTCTAGGCTCCCGCGGTGCGCGCGGTTAGCCTTACTCCGGGGAGCAATCTAACTCGTCGTTCGCGATCAGGGCCTCCGAGTTCTGTTTGTGCTTGCTTTTGCTCTTCGCTTTGCTACCCGTCCGGCTGCTGGCCTTCGCGTCGGACATCTGTCGGTAATAGAAGCCTTTGTCTTCGGCCGGCCCGCCCCAGTCCTCCTGGCTCTCGCCCTCGGTGGCGTAGGAGAACCCCTCCTCCACTGAAAAGGGGTCATCCACGTCATAGCGCTGGTAGGTGCTTTGGTGCAGGGCCTGTTCCCGGGCGCTGATTTCCAAGGTGCTGTTCCAGATGCCGTATCCGAAATAAATGAGCATACCTGTGGGGAAGGGGGAAAGCACAGTGAGCAGGCAGTTGTTTTAGGGCCCCGGGGGCCACTGGGGCGATCACAAGCGGCTAGGAGGTCTACCTCGTTTTTGAAAAGACTTGAATTAATGCCCTTTCCAGACCCAGTGTCCACATAAAAAACCCCTTATGGCGGCGGTCCTTGCTAATAATCAAAGCTGTAGGATCAAGCAGGTCCCTGGGGCCCACTGGCCAGCCACCCTAGCTAAACGGGTGAATCTCTGGTCCTAGTGGAAAGACCCTGTCTCAAATCTAAGGCGCGCGACTCCTGAAGAGAGACACCGGAGGTTTGGCTTCCGCATACACGGGGTACAAACACAAGCCTCCATGTCCACCGTCCGCCACAAAACTGGCCGATCTCAGAGTGTGGTGGGGTACATCTGTAATCTTAGTACCGGGGAGGCTGAGGGAGGAGGACGGGAGATGAAGGCCAGAGTGGTAAGACTCTGTCTCAGAACAAAACAAAAACAAATCAACAACAAAGCCAGAGTAAGCTGAGGAGAAGACACGCAGGCAGCCCACAGTTATAGCTTCTGTTTCCCCGGCAGTATCCTCAGACTCCTAGAGGGCCAGGCTTTAGCTGAAGGCGAGAGAGAGCTGCCTCTTTAGACAGGATCTGGCCCTTTCAGTCATCTTCGCAGTGCTGTAGACCAGGAATCTGCATTTCCCGCCCTGGTTTGTACTTATTGATCAGTGATACAGTCCTACGGGGGTTAGAACAACAACGGCTCCCATCACAGACGAGAATGCTAGTCACCAGGAAATGTCACTATCTGATCATATTAGGAGGTGTGGCCTTATTGGAGGAAACGTGTCACTGGGGGTGGGTTTTGAGGTTTCGAAAGTCAGACCCAGTGACAGACTGTATGTGCTGCCTTTGGGTCTGGATATGCGGTTGTTTACCGACTCATGGGCTGTAGCCGATGGATCGGCTGGTCAGAGATTCGGAAAGGGCATGGCTGGAAAATTGGTGAGAAAGACCACGTGGGGAAGAGGGGTGTGGGTAGAGCTCTGCAAATGGGCAAAGGACATAAAGACCCTTCCGTCCCACGTGAAACGCTCATCAGAACATGACTTCAGCTGAGGAGGGGTTCCGTGGTCAGGTGGATAGCGTGACCCGTTCTGTGGACAGTCAGCCTCCTTCCCCAGCCGTCCCTGTCACTGCTCAGTGGGCACATGAACAAAGCGGCCATAGTGGCTGAGACGGAGGTTATGCACGGGTTCAACAACACGGACCTCCAACTCACCAAGGCTGACCTAATGACCAGCCAGCAACCTGGGGCCAGGCTGACTTCTTTGGACCACCTCCTCCGTGGAAAGGACAACACTGGTCTTACTAGAGTAGATACTTAATTCGGGTTATGGGTTTGCTTATCCTGCGTGTAATGCTTCTGCCCAAACCACCATAAAGTCCCGAATCTTCTCAGAACATTTTATTATCCCCGGCCTCCATGTAAGACCCTGGCACCTGTCCCACCTCTTATCAATAGACACACAACATTCTGAGCTATCTTGGTGTTTCACACTCACCAATGGAATGACCTATTCCTGACCCCTAAGTGGCTTCTTTCTTCAATGTGGACTTCCAGACTGCCTAGTGGTATAAGCCCCTGTTAGGGCCTGTACAATATCTGTCATGTGATTATCTGCGCTGGTGCTTCTAGTGTATAGTATTGGCCAAAAACTGGTCCTTAATGTCTGTTAAATGAACCAACTAGAATTCCTGATGAACACAAGACTACTCTCTGCATTGATTTCATTCTAACCAAAGGAAACTCACCCTGCTGGCAAAACACACCATTCACACGGCTAATGTTTCTTTTCGATATTTTTGAAAAGCATATTAGCTTCCTTTTCCAATTAGAAACACCGTTGAGATTCAGAGTTTGTAAAGGCAAGGCTTAGGGACCTATTATGGGAATATGGGATCTGGGTTTAAACCCAGTCTCCGTCCTTCTAACAGACATAACCTTGGACCTCTGGTTTACCCTGTCAGCCTTCTATTCTGCAAACTGTGAGAAGCAGGGCTTGCTGGGTGGGCAGGAGTACCTGCTACACAGGCCCGAAGACCCAAGTTTGCATTTCAACGTGCGCGCGCGCGCGCGCGCACACACACACACACACACACACACACACTCACACACACATGGTGTGGCCATGCGTGTGCCTGTAAGTGTGAAACGGTGATGGTCACAGGAATGGGAAGATTGCTGGAGTTTCCTGCTTATGGTTCAGTGAGAGACCCTGTCTCGTGTGACTTAAGCAGAGGGTGATGGAACAGGACACTAGATGGACTCTGCTGGTGCCAAAATGTTCTTTCAGAAGTTCAAACACTCGAAAACACGAGTGCATATATCATACCATATTCAGCACACTTCCTAACACACACAGAGAATGCACCCAAAAGAAACTCAGACAAAACCGACCCCTGTCCCTGAGAGTCAGCGTGATTAGTGGGCAGCCTGGGGTAAAATGAGTGTGGCCCAGCCTCCCTCACCAGCAGCGTCAGCACCTGTGTCCCCACAGACCCCGGCCGCCTGCTCAGCTGCTTGCCCAGAAGGCGAACCCAGCCATCTTTCCCGCTCTGGCCCTGGAGAACTTGTGCTCCATCTTGAATCTGAAGCCGTGTCTCTGTAAAGCTGGACTTCCCTCCTCTTGTCTCAAATGATTTTCTCCCCGTCCCTTCCGGCCCCCCAAGCAGTCAGTGAAATCAACTTTGCAGGAGCCAAAGTAAGCAGAGATTTATGGTCCGCATTGGTAGGAAAGCCTGGAGTTAATCGTTTGCAGATGTAGATGTTTGGCCTCAAAGAGCAGCCTGATCTTTTCGGGTGGCGGTGGAGTGGAGGAGTCTTTATTGTCTGGGGGCGGGGTGGAGGTGGCTTTGCAGGACCGTTGTTATTCGGTGTGGAATCAGACCCCCATTCAAACTTCCTCTAAAAGGGCCAGTGTGTGCATGCTTAGAGAAGGCCTGTTTGGCGCATGCCTGGGAACTGAGGACTGCACGTGACCAGGCGGGAGCAGCAGCACATCTCTCTGGCTTAGGTTTTCACCATTGCTCATTGCTCCTGGGCATGCAGGCAGGTGCCCAGCCTTGCCCCTGCTCCTGCCACATTAATCCTCTCCTCCTCTCCCTCTCCGGCCCCCTCCTCTCCCTCCTCTTTTTCTCCCTTCTCTGATCCAGTTTATAGGTGCTTCTTTTCCCCACTGAACTGGACATTTTTCTGTCTCTCTTGCGTTCACCCCCCTGCCCCTACACAGGTCAGTGTGACTCAGGTACTGGGTGACATTCATTCTGGTACACTTCCCTTTCTCCCAGAGCAGGCGCGTGAGGATCAGGTAGACTCCTGTTATCGGGTCAAGATGTGTCTAACATCACAGATAACCAAGCCAGAGATGCCTCTACAGGTCAACACTGTATCCACTTATGTCATTTTACAGGAAAAGCAGAAGCTGGGGGCTATTAGGTGCCATGCTTAGCTCTGCAAGGGGCAGAACCAGCCCTCTCTGGGGAAGGCCTTTTGCACACCCAGTCCTTCACTCTTCCCTCCACAAGCTGACTGAGGATACACTTACTGCAGTAACTATTCAGTAGGAGTTAGGTCTTTGTGTTCTTTGGGAGTGCCAGGCCCAGAAGGGGCATGTATAGTGCACACCTGCCACAGATGTGCTAATGGGTCTTTTCATGTTTACTGTGGCATTCCCTGCAGTTTCAAAGGCTTGTTATTCCTTGCCAATACACATTTCAGATACGTGTAATATGTTGTGACGGGCAGTGAATTCGTGCAGCCTGGGTGGACAGAACTATCTTTTTAGCATTTTACATTTTCTTCTTCTTCTTCTTCTTCTTCTTCTTCTTCTTCTTCTTCTTCTTCTTCTTCTTCTTCTTCTTCTCCTTCTCCTTCTCCTTCTCCTTCTCCTTCTCCTTCTCCTTCTCCTTCTCCTTCTCCTTCTTCTCCTCCTCCTCCTCCTCCTCCTTTTTCTTCTCCTCCTTTTTCTTCTTCTTTTTGCTGGCCCCTGAGTCAATTCAGGAAGACTGGTGTGAAGGAGAGAGAGAGAGAGAGAGAGAGAGAGAGAGAGAGAGAGAGAGAGAGATTGAGAGAGAGAGAAGGTGGGAGAAGAGAGAAAAATGGAGAGGACAAAGCACCAGCGGGAACGAGTGCAGAGGGCGGGGTGGGGGTGGGGAGAAGCGAGCATGGACTGCCATCTGTCACATAAACAAGGGCTTTGTGTGCGGGAGTAAACAGCGGGCGAAGGCCTGAAGGCCTGCCGGGTGGGAGCAGGGCTTTGTGCTTCGGCTCCTCTTCTCAGCTGGCTTAGAGACCGATGCATAAGGTAGTTTCTGTAACCTCAGGAATTCTGGGAATCCCGAGTCACCTAAACCATCCTTCCCACTGCACTGGGTGCCCAGGTCCTCTGATCACAGTCACTTAAAAAGTGCATGTCTCTCTAGGAACTCAAAATGCTATATAGGTACTGGTGTGTGTGTGTGTGTGTGTGTGTGTGTGTGTGTGTGTGGTGTGTGTGGTGTGTGTGTGTGTGCGCGCTTGTGAGAGAGAGACAGAGACAGACAGGGACAGAGAAAGAGCGACTCTGCATCTCATAGGCAGGGAACTGAGATTCACACAAAAATTAAGGCACAAGGGACTGGAGAGATGGTTAAATTGGTAAAGTATTTGATGCACAAACAGGAAGACCTAATTTGGATCCTTTGAATCCACGTTTGAAGCCAGTGCTGTGGCACATGCCTATAATCCCAGAGCTAGAGAGGTGGAGACAGGTGGACCCCTGGGGTTTGCTGGCTGGGCAGCCTGGTTAGCCAAACTGGTGAACTCTGGGTTCAATGAGGTAGTCTGTATCACATAAATAATAAATAAATAATAAAAGGTAAAGAATAATTAAAGACAACACCGCAGTCAACCTTTGTTCTACACATACATGCCTCACGTGTGCACACACACAGACACACACATACACACAGACATACAGATAGACAGACAAACCACACACACACACACACACACACACACACACACACATCCTTCCAGATAGCTCCTTGCCTGGGCTTTGCAGGTTTTGATTTCTCCTGCTGCTTCCATTTTCCAGGAGAGATTCTGAAGAACACGGATGAGGCATTTTGCATTCTTGAACATCATTTTTTTTTTTTTTTTTTTTTTTTTTGGTGGCAGGAGTTATATCTATCATCAATTACCTAATGGCAGGTGCGACAGACACCCAGAAGGGAGAGAGTGATGTGTTTAACGTCGCTGAGACTTGTCTGAGACTCTGCTGCCAAGCTGGAGATGTCTCAGATAATGGGTGTTGGTGGGGTGTCTGGCGTGGCCGGGTCAGACTGGTCAGTAGAAAGCACTGGAGTCCATGGCTGTTCAACAATGGGTGTGAGGTGGACACTGGTCCCTAGCAAGGAAATGGCCGTGTGTCCTTTGACAGGATCAGTAGAGAAAAACACTCAAAGGGAAGCTTTGGCTTCTTTTCCCGATGAAATTCCCTGGTGGAGAATGTACCCGGGGAGGTTCAGGCTAGACTAGACAAAGACTCAGGCCTCCTGCAAAGGAATGAGCCTTCTTTCCACAATAGATACTTTGTGATGGCAAAACTCTTCACAAATATGTAATTGTATCAGATACCAGCCTAGAGAGGTTAACTGCACAGCAAATGCGCCATCGGATCAGCCCGGAGCTCACTGCTCTTGCTGGAAGATGAGGGCTGCTCCCGCCCCACCGAGGACTCTCCGGGGAAGAGACGCTTTGAACTTGCCTTCAAGATGCCAGGGTGCCCGCGCACCAGCTAACCAAACACGTCCCAGTTCATGTGGCTCCACCCTGGGCAAGCTAAGCATGCGACTCCCAAGCTTCAAGGGAAAGGAGGCCTGGGTGGGGTGCAGGGGAGGCAAAGCTGCAGGGAAACTCACCCCTGAAAAGAGATGGGCTTGGGTGGGTGGGTGGGGTAAACAGTAAGAGCACACTGCCAACTCAGCAGGCACAGACTAGGCGCCAACTTCGGGCCTCTGATCTCTAGAGTTCTCTCTGCCAGTAGCTCTGAGCCTGGGCTAAAGGGAGGTGGGTCACCTGACCCCAGGCTGGGTGGGGCAACCTCTTCCTGGGGTGCGCTTTCCAGCAGGAAGTCCTGCCCATAGCAGATAGCTGAGGCACTCTGTTATGCCCAAAGGGCCTTTTATTTTCCCTGCTCTGGGATCAGGTTTCCAAAACAGACATTTGCCAGGGCAGGACGGGAGACCTGCGGGGCAATGAGAAGGTGTGCGCCCCACCCACCCATTCCCCACCAACTCTACCCTTCCTGATTATCATTTTTACATACCACCACGAGCCCTGTGGATTGTAATAACAGTGAGCTTTGTTGACTGTGGCGGGAGCAGGAAGAGCAGGCTGGACGGGAGGGGCTCTATCCGGCCCTCCACGTGGTCTAATGCGAAGTCAGTGTCTCATCTGTACGATGCAGTTGGGACCCTGTCTTCATCTGAGCCGTGTGATAGCTGATGATTGAGTGAAAAGTCCAATATTGTGAATTAGTAATCTCACGGCGCACAGGGACTCGAGAAAAATATGTCTGTTGTTGCCCACTGAAGACCTGTAAAAGAACAGTCACCCGCAGGCTGATTTATCAGGATCAAATGGAAACAGCTTACAAAGGGACCAGAATGGAGCCTTCATTGTGGTGCGTCGCCCTATCTCATCTACAGAAGCCAAAGGCTTGGAGTTCCAAGCGAAACACACACACACACACACACACACACACACACACACACACACGCGCGCGCTGGCTCCAGGCCTCCACCTCTTCCGCAGTTCTCTCTCCTTCCGCTCTTTTGCTTGAGTCTGGTGGCAGAGCCCCTTGACTCCCTTGGTCCTTCTTGTCTGTGCTTGCCTTGGTCCAGAGCCCTGCCCTCTCTGCAGACAGAGGCCGTAGGCCTCTCCTAAGCACCCACCATCCCTGTCGCCTTCCTGTGAGGCCTGCATGACTTCCCCTTCACTCTCCTGAGCCTGACTGACACTGAAAAGCTGATCGTTTTCTCCTCTTCCACCAGGAAGTATGTCAGTCCCACTGAGTTACGGACAGGCTATCAAGAATTTGGCTATCCCAGCACCCTTCCTTCCAACTTTCTTCTTCACAATTTCTTCCTATTACTTTCTAATAGTACTTTAAGTGGGAGGTCACATGAAGAGCAGCGAGGGAGGGGACATTTATGTTTCGTGGATGAGGGCAAGGTTCGTTCGGGAGAATGCTTGCCCACCAAGCACAAAACCCCAGGTTTGATCACTAGTACTGCATGACCCAACCGTGGTGGTGCATCGTGCCTGTAATCCTAGAACTAAGGAGGTCAGGAGAGGAGGGTCTGGAGTTCAAGGTTATTCTGGTGCCACATAGAGAGTTTGAGGCTCGTCTTGGATATAAAAGATATTGCCTCAACAAATGAACAGACAACGGTAGGAAGAAAAGAATATTTATATCCTGGCATAAAACACATTGTCCAAGTCCCTAGTCCTGTCTTCTAAATGTAAAGACAAAACTTCATCTTCCTCAGAGGGACTGGATAAATTATAAATGAAAACATGGCTGTTCTCACGGTACAGGTACCAGTGAGCTAGGCTACCTGATAATGATTTTTTTTTTGTCTTTTCAGTTTTTTAAAATTCCATATATTCTTTATTTACATTTTAAATGATTTTCCCTTTCCCGGATCCCCCCTCCCTGAAAGTCCCATAAGCCCTCTTCCCTTCCCCTGTTCCCCAATCCACCCCTCCCCACTTCCCTGTCCTGGTATTCCCCTTCACTGCTGCACTGAGCCTTTCCAGGACCAGGGTCCACTCCTTCCTTCTTCTTGAGCTTTATTTGATATGTGAATTGTGTCTTGGGTATTCCAAGCTTCTAGGCTAATATCCACTAATCAGTGAGTGCATACGATGGGTGTTCTTTTGTGATTGGGTTTCCTCACTTAGTATGATGTTCTCCAGTTCCATTCATTTGTCTAAGAATTTCATGAATTCAGTGTTTTTAATGGCTGAATAGTACTCCATTGTGTAAATATACTACATTTTCTGTATCCATTCCCCCACTGAAGGACATCTGGGTTCTTTCCAGCTTCTGGCTATTATAAATAGGGCTGCTATGAACATAGTGGAGCATGTGCCCTTATTACATGCTGGGGAATTCTCTGGGTATATGCCCAGGAGTGGTATAGTGGGGTCCTCCGGTAGTATCATGTCCAGTTTTCTGAGGAACTGCCAGACTGATTTCCAGAGTGGCTGTACTAGCTTACAACCCCACCAGCAGTGGAGGAGTGCTCCTCGATAATGAATTCTTTATACAAGCCCCATGGGAGGGGGGACAGGCTCAAAAGAGAGCCTGGAGCATCTCACTTTGCCATGGTCCCACCCTAGTACTGCCACCGTTCCTGAGATGGCATCTGACCCCTCGAGATGCTCTGCCAGCCTGCATCCACTCAGAGGCAAGACACTGAACACGACTTTGGCTCACTTTGTTGGGATTAATGGACACTTACTGTTTGTATCATTTCTCTCGTCTAATGGCAAGGACATGCCAGGAAATGGTGTTGGGGCTCGGTGAGTTATGCTCTTTTGAAGGTCAAAGCCCAGAAAGCACTGTTACAGAAATCCTCTGATTAAGATTCGCTCAGAGAAGGCAGGACAACAGAGCATGCCTCAGAACCTCATCCCGTTATGACTCAGCCTTTAACCATGGAAATTTTGTCAAGAAGCAGTTGATTTCATAAGAAGCTTCATTTAAAAATAATCCCTCCCGTTCTTCCTAGGAAAGTTACAGGGTGCACAAAGCTGAAGAAACAGCCTGTGTCTGGGAGCTTCACGAATTCAGAGGAGGGATATTTATTGTAATTGTGTAAGATCATTAAGTATTTTTATAACCTAATTTGGGGCTTTGGGATGGCTATACTTATTTAGGAAAAATTTTGTTTTTGCAGAACAGATTTTTGTAATTAAATTACCTTCCCTGATTGATAGTGTCTTCTTCCCATAACAACGGCTCCCAAACCTGAGTGTGACTTTGAATCACCTAGAAGGCGTGTTAAGTCTTAAATTGCATGCTGGCTAGCCCACCGTGATGTTTAGCGCCGTTGGCTTGGGATGACATTTCGGGAAGTATTGATTTAGAAGACTATAGATTTTTGAAAACCTGCCTGCACATTAAAAATTTCTTGGCTGAGCTCTAAAATAACCCTCCATGCTTGACCACGCTCAGGGAGTTTTCCTCTGCCTGATAACAAGCAGGGCCGCCGGGGATGGGAATGGTTCACACTGTTCTGCGAGATAGCCGGCCTGCCCAGGTCAGTGGACAGTGAGTCACCTCAGAGATTTTAGAGAAAAACAGGAGGTAAGCATTTCTTATTACTTTCTCCATCGTGTTCTCACGGACGGATAAATGGAAGCGCCACAAAGCTACCCAGATTTTCTTTTTCTTTCTTTCTTTTTTTTTGGTGTTTTCGAGACAGGGTTTCTCTGTGTAGCCCTGGCTGTCCTGGAACTCACTCTGTAGACCAGGCTGGCCTCGAACTCAGAAATCCACCTGCCTCTGCCTCCCAAGTGCTGGGATTACAGGCGTGCGCCACCACATGCGGCTGCTCCCCGGATTTTCTAAATGTATGAAGTCAAGGCTGGAACAGGGCTTCCATTTGAATCTGGCACTGTTCACTGCCCAAGGGGCCCTTCTGGTACCATGGGAACCAGAGATTCGATATAGAATCCGTTTGTGAGTCTCTGTGCAAAAGGAAAATGTGGGATTCTTGCTCAGAAATTATTCAGAATTCAAAAGAGCAGTAGCAGCAGACCATTAACCCAAGCCCAGGGCCCTGTACATAGATGATATGCCGAGGAATTCAGGGCCACTGTCAGGTTTTAGTCCCACCAAGCATTCAGATCAAATATAGTTTGCGCAGAGGTACATGGTGGGGTGGTATGAACCTCAGAACTAAAGTGCGGGTATCCTGGACTCAAGAACCCACTCTTCCACTAACTTTGGTTATCTGACTTTGGGAGTGTTAGTTTACTCCTCTGTAAAATCGATCAGGACAGAGGTGATGAAAGGCCATATGTTTAATATAGTGGCCGTGGCAGGGGACTCTAATACAAGAAGTTCACAGTTTGTTTGTGGTGCTAGGGGTCAAATCCAGATGTTTGTTCTTACCAGGTAAGCACTCTACCACCAAACCCTGTCCTGTCCCTGATAAGGGACCCTGAGCCCCCCGCCCCCACCAGAGTGCCAGCCTTAGCTCTGTAGATTTTGTCTATGTGCCCCGAAGCAGAAGTTACTGTTTCTTTATCTGTACAATGGAGATTGCCACGAGATTTTAAACAGTGAGGCAAGTCCCTTACAATAACTTGTAAACAGCGCTGTCTTTTTAATTACTCCTATGAGACAAAGGGTCTGTGTATACGAATCAATGATCTTTTCTTTACTGCTTCATTTTAAATAAATAAAAAAAAATCTATAGCAGTGTTCTCAATCTTCCTAACGCTGCTACCCTTTAGTAGGGCTCCTCATGTTGTGGAGACCCCGCCCCCCAACCATGCCATGGTTAGGGGTTGTGATGTAAATATCTGATAAGCAGGATATTTGATATATGACCCCAAGGGTCGTGACTCACAGACTGAGAACCACTGACCTCTAGTATCTTTCTAAGCATGAGCATTTGTGAAATCACAGGCTTCCCACAGAGGAAGCTTTTTGTTTTTGTTTTTTAATGTGAAAGAGTAGAATTATTAGATGTTCTAAAAGCTCATGTAAATAGTCTCTAACCCTAGCTGCAGTATGACTCGTGGGATGGGCACTTGGCTGTGGGCGACCCTGCAGAAGTTCTCCCAGCTTTGTCTGCTCAATGACCCTGTGAACATGTATTGATACCTGTTTTCATTCACTTGACAGTCACATAGCTAAAATCTTTCTACCCACTTCAGTCACAATGGGAGGGAGCAGCCCTGCCATTGGCTAGCTACAGTACAGACGTGTGGGAAAACCGATGAGAGTGTGTGGATAAAGCATACAAACGGAGAAACTATCAAAGAGCCAGTGGGGAGCCCTCTAGAGGAACCCCACTAAAGCTTAACAGAGAATGAAGCTAGAGACGGAGAGGTTGGGACAAAATGCTCTGGGAAGACACGGTGTGGAGAATTGGACTCTCTTGGAGAAACTTGCTGTTTGTTCTGGTTGTTGTTTTTACTACTTCCATCTCATTAAATCTTCCCTTCAGGCCCCACCCACATCTTCCCTTCAGGCCCCACCTACATCTTCCCTTCAGGCCCCACCCACATCTTCCCTCAGGCCCCACCCACATCTTCCCTTCAGGCCCCACCCACATCTTCCCTTCAGGCCCCACCCACATCGTCTTTTCAGGCCCCACCTACATCTTTTCTTCAGGCCCCACCCACATCTTTCCTTCGGGCCCCACCCACATCGTCTTTTCAGGCCCCACCTACATCTTCCCTCAGGCCCCACCCACATCTTCCCTTCAGGCCACACCCACATCTTCCCTTCAAGCTCCATCTTTCCTTCAGGTCCCACCCACATCCTATTTTTCCAAGTGCTTTCTGGGAGTTCTCACTTTTCTCTCCTTTGAGAAGTACTTCACTATCATTTAAGAAGTATTTCTTGAGCACGTTCCACAGGTGCTTTGCTCTAGGCTCACACTGGCCTCAAGTAGTGGACAGGCCGCTAATCAATGTGAATGCCTGTCACTTTAACCTGACCAATTAGTCCATGGCTATTTCTCTTGCTTTATTAGGCAGGGAACGCTTAGTGAATAACCCTCTTGTTGTGCAAAGCTCCTTCTCTAAGCATTTGGGGACCCTCAGGACTACCAAGGACAAGAGCAGTGAAAAATGAACTTTAAAATCTACGTAGATGCCCTCTCAAGTTGTCATTGACCCATCCCCAGCCACCTCATCAAAGGTCAGACTGAATCAACATGCGACAGAATTGTCATCCAAATGGACAACAAAGTCAAAATTAGATTTCTTGGGAAAGTGTGGGCTCTTGAAATCAGCGAAAGTGAGTTTTGAGAATAGCATGCGATCGTGCCGGAAGATGGCAGACAGGCACCCTCACTGGCATGTGGCAGGGTGACACAGGGACCTTGGGGACTATTTACAAAAGCCAGTGTGGACTGACAGGTGTAAAGGGTGCCACGATAAAAGCTGTGTCAGAAAAACCATGCCCCAATCCACACTCGGCTCACACTTTGTTTACTTAAAAAAGACTGTGATTGGCTGTTCAGTTTAATCTGGTCAAATTAAGATCAGTGAACTGTTTTATAGTTTACCAGAATTTTTAGTTTCTAAGACAGAAACCCAGCCAACCATGCCCGACATCCTATTATAGCTCCCTTTAGTGATGTTATGTCTTTAAAAAAAAAAAAAGGTATTCATTTTGAGAACACCTCTTCTGACACTAATTATTCTCCCACAGGAACTTTCAGTCGTTGGACATCTAATGAAGTGATGGGTTGATAGGCATCGTTCTTCCAAGAGCGTATGGGCAGAACAGGGGTAACTGGCTTTATTGACCAATGAAGAAAGCTTGGGGCCATGGAGCCAGCCCGAAGGAGGCATCTTATCCAGTTAGGGCATACCGTTGGGGTAAGCCTGTTCAAGCCCTTCAAAGGGGAACGCCTCAGGCGCCAGAGGACATCGCTTACCCACAAAGCACCAGACCGCAAACCGGATCCATGTGATGGTGGAGAGCTTGAGCATGAGATAGATATTCACCAACATGGCGAAGGCGGGCACGAAGGGGAGGCAGGGGGCCATGTACGGCAGCTTCTTGGGGTTCTCTGGCTGCTGCAGGATCACAAACACCAGCACGCCGATCAGCAGCAACATCAGGACAACCAGAAGGATGGCCCACCAGCTCTGGCCTGAGATGTACTCAGAGCCAAAGATGATGAAGGAGCAGAAGATGAACATGAGGATGAAGAGTAGGAGCACGCAGACGGTCACCGTGTGTCCGGTCGCCGCCGTGGGCCGGTCCATCTTGCCTGGAAGGCCCAGCCGGATTCTCATCGTGTAATACCGGGGTCCGATCAGCTTCTTCAGCTTGATGAGATAGATGTTTTCTGATTCATCGGCTTCTATGCCCGTGGTCATGTCCACAGTGCCGTAGTTGGGGTGGTTGACGTTGTAGGCGGACTTATCTGATTTCCCTATGAGCATCTCATTGTCTCCCAGGGATGGCAGGTTTTTGGCCCCGCAGGTGTTGGTGGCAGGGCTGGAAAACTCCTCCCCTTCACTCACAGGAGAACAAGTTTCCTTCTCACAATCAGCCAGGACGCCCTCCTTCTTCTTGGTGTGCTCCTCAGACAGGAACTTGACAAAACCGTCGATGTCGCTCTCGGGTTGGTACCGAAGAAGCAAGACACAGACGGAGACCAGGGTGTAGGCGAGGAGCGTGCCAATGGACATCATCTCTATCAGGTCCCGCAGGCTCACCAGGAGAGAGAGGAGAGCCGCCAGGAATCCTGACACGATGCAAGCCACCACAGGCGTCTCTGTGTAGGAGCTCACGTGAGCCAGGAACCTGGAGGGAGAGCGCAGGCGCAGGGTTAAGGGTCACAGTGCCCATGGTGACAGACTCCAATGTACCAACATGTCGGAACTGCAACCTCAACGGCTTGTTCCCCCAGCCCCGCCCTTCAGATTAATTTCTGTTTTACTTCTCTCTGCTGCACCATTCCCAAAGCTTGGATCATAGGATACCATTAAAGAATTCACTCTGTAGGAGTTAGGTGCATCCACTCCCACTGAGGCCAGAGATGGTAGTCCTTTGCTACATATGTGCAAGGGGGGAGGGGGAGGGGGTCTGGGGAAATTTGGGGGGACAGCCACGACCCGGCGACTCCAATCAGTTGTGTATGCTCTTTGGTTGGGATGTAAATAAATAAATAAATTAATTAATTTAAAGAATCAGTTTAATTTCTTTTTACTTTTTACTTTTTGTTTTTTGGTTTTTTTTTGGATTTGGTTTTTTCGAGACAGGGTCTCTCTGTATAGCCCTGGCTATCCTGGAACTCACTCTGTAGACCAGGCTGGCCTCGAACTCAGAAATCTGCCTGCCTCTACCTCCCAGAGTGCTGGGATTAAAGGTGTTTAATTTCTTGATTCGAATTAATTTCTTTTTTTCTTTTAAAGCGAGAGGTCTTATTCATTAGGTGACAGGGAGGGCTGACGGAATCCAGAAGGCATGTCAGGAATCTACAGGGAAGCCCACTGAGGCTGGGGCCATCTTCCATCTGAAGCATTCCTACTGCTTGTTGGGAACGAGTATTCTCACAAGCCCCAGGGCATCAGAATCTTTGTAGGTGGTGCTCAGCCAGCTGCGCTTTAGAGACACCCAATTTCCAGACCCAAGAGACATGGCCTTGCAAACAAAGGTACAGGGGTGGAGGTGGTAAAGTAGCCAGTTAAGAAGCTCATAGGCACAGGTTCAAGCCCAGCTGAAGATGAGAAGCTCAGCCAGGGTCCTCCTGCAGCAGGCCCCGGGAGCCCCAAGGAAGCTGCTCTCCTGCCCTCCTCTCTTCTCCCGGCCCCGCCCCCTCCACCCCACCCCCCATTTCTCTTATGAATCTCACAGCACCTTTCCTCTTAGGCCTTTTGTTTGTTTTTTAATGGCAGGAAAACCTTACGGCTGGGTGACCTTGTCTAGCCCTCACCACTATCATGATCTACCCAGCGCCCCAAACGCAGCTGCCTTAAGCTGGTGTAGCCTGGGGTGAGCAGAGGAAATGGATCAGGAAGGGATGGCTAGTGGCAGCCTGGAGCCTGCTCTCTGACCCTGCTGGGAGCTGCTTGGCCACCTCCTGAGGTCAACACTAGGAGTCAAGAGTAGGGGTGTGTCCTGTTCTGTCCGTGGAAAATGGACCGATTCATGGCTGCCGAAAGGGCTGGGACTTCAAAAGTGTTGCTACTGTCAAAAAGTCTGAGGATCGGTGCTGGACGGATGGCTCAGTGGTTAAGAGCAAGGACTATTCTAGAAGGCCTGGTTTCAATTCCCGGCACCCAAAGGGCAGCTCACTACCATCTTTAACTCCAGTTCCAGGGGATCTGACATCTTCTTCTGGCCTTCAGAAGCACCAGACCCATGTGTGGTGCATTGAGACATGTCCAAACACTCACACAATTAACAGTCTGAGTGGCAGAGCCAGAGAGTTCTTGTTTAGGATCCTGGCCCAGTACTCATCAGCTGCAAGATTTGGGCTTCTCATCCTTTTTAATTTCTGGTAGATTCGTCTGCAAAGCAGAGTGACCTCGGGAAGCAGATGGGCCACAGCAAACAGCACCCAGCTACCCCAGCGCTGACGACGGTTATCAATACAATACCGTCTTCTCGTCAGAGGATCTTATCTCCTCTATGACTGTTGAGTGTTTCTCAGCTTCAGGGATGGTTTGCAGAGAGAAGCCAGGTCTCGATATGAGGCAGGCCTAAGACTTCCCTGGCATGGGCTCGTTCTTCTGAAAGTGTCCTTATCCTTCATGTAGCATTTTGGACCTATTGCCCACCCAAGGGAAATGTCCCCACAAGAGGAGGGAGACGGGCACACATCAGTTGCTTCTGGACTGAGGGACCTAGAGTCAAATGACCTGTTTCCATATGAGCTTTTTAAGTCTAAACTTTGGCAAGAGCCTAGTCTTTAGGAAAGGCAGTCACCAAGATGGCTATCAGTGGGTAGCGGTCCTTTTAGA
Source organism: Apodemus agrarius (assembly GCA_964023405.1). Lineage (NCBI taxonomy): Eukaryota > Metazoa > Chordata > Mammalia > Rodentia > Muridae > Apodemus > Apodemus agrarius. The sequence goes on from OZ030007.1 coordinate 139,167,583, forward strand.
TAGGAATGGCAGAGTAGAATACATTTCCTGAGAACACCTTACCTGAAAAGCAGCCCGTCACCAGCCATGGCATAAATGACCCTGGGCATGGGGAAGAGGGAGCCCAGCAAGCTGACGGTCAGTCCGGCCACCGACCCGATGGCCACCACAAACTTTGCAGCATAGAAGCCGTGGGCCACAAACATCTCCATGAGCGGGGACTCCGTGTCAATGGCGTAATACGGTACCATCAGGGTTAAGATCATGCTCACCTGTGGGAACAGAAGAGCCAGGCTGGAGCAGACGAGGCTATTCGCATGGACAGGGGCCCTGCCTGGAGACAGGCTTTTGTGGTAGTCTGCATCTACCATTAACTGGCCATGTGGCTTTATTTTAAACCATATGGCCTCCATGTTTTCTCCCTTACCTGTCTGTCTATCTATCTATCTATCTATCTATCTATCTATCTATCTATCTATCTATCTATCTATCCATCCATCTATTATCTATCTTCTATCTATCTATCTATCTATCTATCTATCATCTGTCTGTCTATCACCTGTTTGTGTGTGTGTGTGTGTGTGTGTGTGTGCGCACGTGCTAGCATGTCCTGGTTGGCTGTGTGGAGGCTGGAGGACATCTTAGGCTAGTTCAGTTCTCTTCTTTCATGTGGACTGTGGAGACCTGTCTGCTTGTCAGTCAGCACCTTTATCTACTGGGCCATCTCGCCAGCCCAAGGACAAGACTTTTCCTTCTTTTATTCCTTTGGGATCCTCCTGGTCCCTATCTGTGCTTCCAGCGTCCCCAGCCCCCAGCCCCAGCCTGAGAGCTCAGAACCCTGAAAGTGTTTGGGGCTTTCAAAGACAATGAACTGGCAGGGCCATATTAAGGACTGACGTTTTCGTTTCTTCTGTCTGGCTTAGTGCCGAGGGTCATGCAGGCCAACAAAGAATTGTGGCATCAGGAGGGAATCCAGTGGTACTCTATCTGTGAAGCCACCATGTCTCTACTTAAGCAGGACACACTTGTCTGGCGACTCGTGCAGGGGTCCTGCTTTCCGTTCTGGGTCAAAGATCTGTTACAACATTGGTTTCTTTAGCATTGGCCTTAAACAATGGAGCCAGTTGTCACATGTGGCTCCCCCTGCATATAAAAACAACCCTGACACCAAGAAAGGGAACTGAAAGCCTGAAATGGGGAGGGTAGGTCACATGTAGACCACTTCTTTGCCTGTTTGCTGGGACCCAAGGTGCCCTGGGGAAACCATGGGCCACCAGGGAAGACGGTATACTATGTCATGACAACCCAGCAGCCGGCAGAGAAGCTGTTTACTGACCAGGACAAGACCAACTGTCCCTGGGGTGTGGCTGAGGCCTGTGTCGTCGGAAAGACAGTGGTCCCCAGGGCTGGGCCGCTTGTCACATTGCCTTTGAAGATGCAGTAGGGTATTGGAAGAGTGTGGTGGATACTCACGGCAGCTCTCAGAGTCTCTGGCCACACAGAGGAGCATGGGTTAATCTGTCATTAAGCTGTCGGCTTGGTAGATGCAAAGAGTACCCTGTAATCTCCAAAGTGCTGCTTAATGAAGGGGCCGCAAGGGTAGGAGTCGGTGTGCGTGCGTGCTGCCAAGGTCTACGTCCTTGGGAAGTAGGGAGGAGAGAGGGGTGGGATGGTAAAAATGTGGAGGGAGACAGGGGGGTCGAGGAGATCTACCTACTACTGCAGATCCTGCCCTGACAGCCCCCCACTGTGCAGGGACAACCAGGGTCTGAGTAGTACAAAGCCACTTGACTGTGTGTGCCCAGAGGGCATAATAATTGGCCCATTCATAGAATGTCTGGGTGGGCAACTGAATTGTTATCAATAGACAATCCCGTATGCATCTTGCCTCATCATCTGGTCTGTATGCCTTAGGTAATGGCTTAAAGATATACATACATACATATATGTATATATATATATATATACATATATGTATGTATGTATATATATACATATATGTATGTATACACACACACATATATTTGCAGGGGTGGGTAGTGAGGGATGACAGGTTTGATATGCTGTACCCACATCCTGACTCCTTCTGATTGTAACGATTTTTAGCTTATTAGACATATATGCTTCTTCCGATTAGTATACTAGAATCTTTGGGGTGATGTCCAGCAAACTATACTTTAAAGTCAACCCACGGATGCTATAATTTCTCCGTTGTGGCGGCCCAAATAGGTAGACCTCAGGGCTTGGGAGTGTTTGTATCCTGATGGCTACTCAGATGGTTATAGACACTAAGATGTTGGGTGAGGCTGACGATTTCTGATAGACGTTCTGCCATGGGGACCGAGAAGTGAAACATTAGAAGTATGTGTGGTGGTGTACTTGTGGGCCTGAGGAGACCAGGCTAGAGGCTTCGTTCCGAGGGAAACCCCAAGGGTGAGTTTGAGCTGGTGTCAGAAGCTTGAGCTGACAAGGACTGTGCTTCTCTCCTGATTTCAGGACAAGAGTGTTCTCCAAGGACAGTGTGTCCTCTCGCCCGTCTGTGGGAGCCTTGCCTCCTCACTGCCGGGAAGCTCCCAGAAGACAGAAGAGCATTGAGGCCTGTGCACAGAGGCCACAGTGCTTCTGCTGGCACACCACCCGTTACTGCCAGCCTATGACCTGAGCAGCTTGGACAATAGCCCAACCCTGGCACACTGTCCCCAGGCGAAGGGAAGGAGACTTGAGAGGCACAGGCTGAGGTGAGGACTTGGGGGCTTTTCTTCCCCTCCAGCATATTGAGGTGCTGAAGGTTTCTTTTTTTTTCCTTATTGCCAATAGGTAGAACTACAGGGGGATATAAGGAAAAACCATGCAAGCGCCAACCAAGAAGGAGTGAAAGGCCTATGTACTGAGACAGGAGGTATCAAAACCCTACAGCCACATTCGTTACTGTTGTGTGAGTGTGTGTGTGTGCCTGTGTGTGCAGATGTGTGTATTGCATTGTGTCAAGGTTGGAAGATAACCTTGTGTATTCCTCAGGTGCTATCCACCTTACCCCCCTGCCCCTGAGATAGGGTCTCTCATGGGTGTGGAACTTGCTAAGGAGGGGAAGCCGGCGGCCAGCGAGCCCTGAGGATCTGCCTTGTCTACTTCCCCAGCGCTGGGATTAAGCACCTACAACCATGCCTGGCTTTTTCTTTTCCTGTGTGTTCTCGGGACTAACCTCACATTCTTGTGCATGCACAGTGCCCTCTTTAGCCCCAGACTCTCGCTTTACGTAAAGGGCCACGAAGGAGGTCCTCCCTGCAGTTGATACTTACAGACACATACGCTGTCAGGCAGATGACCAGGGACGCAGTGATGGCATAAGGGATGGATGTGTTGGGGTTCTTGGCTTCCTCGCCGGTGGTGGCGATGATGTCAAAGCCGATGAAGGCGTAGAAGCACGTGGCTGCTCCTTGCAGCACCTGCAAAGACGACGCCATCTGTTAGGCTCAGGTGGTGAGGGCAGAACCGTGGCTTAAACGTGGCGCCCGCAGCTGCCCGGGGCTCTGCAGACACTCCTGAACAGCACAGGGGGTTTTAGGAAGAGCCAGTTGTGAGCACCCATGCTCTCTCTGTTCTGCTCTTTCTACCTTGCTGTATGACTCTGGGCAGTCCGCTCATGCGTTATACCCAGATGAGAGTTTTTTGGCCAAATAAAAATTGGATTAGTCAATATATTCACATTTTTTGGAAAAAAAAATCAGCATTTTTTTGGGGGGGGGTCATTGCATGCTGGTGAGGTTCTCGGCCACTGAGTCTCCTCCTGCCCTTCTGACGCCCATGTATTTCATACTTTTTGTTTTATTTCACCTAGAAATACTCAACCACCATGTAAATCCTTGTAAGGGATTTTTGGAGATGTGCAAAGGTACCTCTGACCACCATGGATGGATACACTGGATGTGAGCAGCTGGCGTCCTGTGGGTGGGATGCGAATACTTCTGCACAAAGTATTATTATTATGCAGCCCCAATTCAGAGAGGTAGCATCTCTGTGGTGACCTCCAGATGGTAAGTTTTAGATTTCTAGTGCCTTTGAGAGGAGACCGCTTGGCTTTCTGTTCCTTTTGGGGTTGGAATGACCTAGTCGGGTGGGTGGCTGGGTAAAGGCGGGTGGATGCCAGTTAGCCAGCGACTTTTGTTGATGTCTGTCTGCAGGACTGAGGTGATCTCCAAGAGGGGCTGGACCTTCAGCACAACGTCACTGAAATCTTCCCATCGGGGCCACGTGACTCCCTCCCATCGGGGCCACGTGACTCTCCTTCACTGTCCTTTTCTGACTGTTGTCTCCCTCTCAACTGAAAGTGAGAATGTGCCTCTTCAGAGAGCTGAGATGCCCCTGTAAGGGAGGGTAAACTGGTACGTTCTGATCTCTGAAGGGTCCCGGAGGATAGAGCATGTATAGAGAGTGCTGCTCTCCTCCCTTCCCACTGTGGTTTGTAAGGGACGGACGCGCTCATTACTAACCTCCCCCACCGACTTCGTCATAAGCACAGACCAAAACACCAGACACCGGAGCTAGTAAACTGTGTGACAGAACTGACAACCTTCCCAAGCTGCCCAGAGTAACCTTTGCCCATCTGTAAAATGGGGACGTTTCATACAGGGTTTGTCAGGTCCCAGACTCTTAACCTAGGATTTCTGACTGGGGGTCGGTGGTATTGTGTGTGTGTGGGGGGAATTTATGAAGTTTTTCTGGAAAAGACTCACGTTTTTATTTTCACTAGTCTTTAATTAAATTCTGGGATTTCTTTTGATTATGGATGCACTATAATTATTGGCACCAATAGAGCCAGATATTTTCAGGTCATGAGACTTTTGCAGAGATAGGGAAACATTGTTTATGCTGGTCTAAATTATGGTAGTTTTTAGATACAGATACTAATAAAGAAGTATACTGTTATTATGACACATAAGAACATGTATTAGTTCATTTCAGTAGAATTGCTTTAAAGTTTCTGCATAATTAGGGTCTTCGTCTGAAATCTCATTCTACCGTGGGAGTCCGTGCGATGTGCTTCGCCATATTTAAAGGGAACTAGAGCACAGAGAAGAGGAGATTGCCCACTCGGGCGGCTCTGGTGGGCATGTGTTCTTCCCCGGGAGAGAAGAGACCTGTTCGTCCTCCAGGAAAGCCTTTGTGTCAGGACATGGTACAAAGGCAGCACGCCAGCTGCCAGGTAAAGAAAGGAAACATTTTACTGCATCATACAAGCAGGTCCACAGTCGTGACAAGCGGGCCCACAGCCATGGACACATGCTTATGTTTGCTTCTCTGGGGAGTAGTGCTGATTTTCAAGGATGAACACGTGCCGGGATTGCAGGTCCCAAGGCTGTCTCCATCATAGTGAAACCATGAACACACGCTGGAATTGCAGGTTCACGAAGTTTCCTTCCTTCCTTCCTTCCTTCCTTCCTTCCTTCCTTCCTCCCTCCCTCCCTCCCTCCCTTCCTTCCTTCCTTCCTTCCTTCCTTTCTCTCTTCTTTCTTTCCTTCCTTCCTTTCTCTCTTCTTTCTCTCTTCTTTCTTTCTTTCTTAAAACAAATCTCTTCTTCTCCATTTTCTTCCTCTTCACACATACATGTACACGCAGATACATATGTTCACATATATGCACACACATAAGCATATAACACACACACACACACACACACACACACACACACACACACCCCTCATAAATTTACAGTGACCTGGTACCATGAGACAGACTAAGGCAAATCTGCCTGAGAAGGTGAGAGGGCTGGGAGCCATGCTCCACGGGGAGTACCAGGGAGCCTGAGAGCCTGGCCTGTAAATCAGAAGACTCGGTGGGGTGGGACGGATGGAGGATCACTCTCCTCCATCACTTCGAAAGCACCGAAAGGACCAGCCATGCATGGCTGGAAGGAAATGAGCAGTGTATGCTCCGAAGGGGATGCCAGAGTCATGCATGCAGGTGTGACTCACCTGCCAGAGTCATGCATGCAGTGTGACTAGACCCGTCAGAGTCATGCATGCAGTGTGACAAGACCCGTCAGAGTCATGCATGCAGTGTGACTAGACCCGTCAGAGTCATGCATGCAGTGTGACTAGACCCGTCAGAGTCATGCATGCAGTGTGACTAGACCCGTCAGAGTCATGCATGCAGTGTGACTAGACCTGTCAGAGTCATGCATGCAGTGTGACTAGACCCGTCAGAGTCATGCATGCAGTGTGACTAGACCCATCAGAGTCATGCATGCAGGTGTGACTAGACCTGTCAGAGCCATGCATGCAGTGTGACTAGATCCGTCAGAGTCATGCATGCAGTGTGACTAGACCTGTCAGAGCCATGCATGCAGTGTGACTAGACCCGTCAGAGTCATGCATGCAGGTGTGACTAGACCTGTCAGAGTCATGCATGCAGGTGTGACTAGACCCATCAGAATCATGCATGCAGGTGTGACTAGACCTGTCAGAGCCATGCATGCAGTATGACTAGACCTGTCAGAGCCATGCATGCAGTATGACTAGACCTGTCAGAGCCATGCATGCAGTATGACTAGACCTGTCAGAGCCATGCATGCAGTGTGACTAGACCCGTCAGAGTCATGCATGCAGGTGTGACTAGACCTGTCAGAGTCATGCATGCAGGTGTGACTCGCCTGCCAGAGTCACGCATGCAGGTGTGACTCGCCTGCCAGAGCCATGCATGCAGTGTGACTAGACCCGTCAGAGTCATGCATGCAGGTGTGACTAGACCTGTCAGAGTCATGCATGCAGGTGTGACTCGCCTGCCAGAGTCATGCATGCAGGTGTGACTCGCCTGCCAGAGTCATGCATGCAGTGTGACTAGACCTGCCAGAGTCATGCATGCAGGTGTGACTAGACCCGTCAGAGTCATGCATGCAGTGTGACTAGACCTGTCAGAGTCATGCATGCAGTGTGACTAGACCTGTCAGAGTCATGCATGCAGTGTGTCTAGGCCCGTCAGAGTCATGCATGCAGGTGTGACTAGACTTGTCAGAGTCATGCATGCAGTGTGACTAGACCCGTCAGAGTCATGCATGCAGGTGTGACTAGGCCTGTATGAGGTGTGACTAGACTTGCCAGAGTCATGCATGCAGGTGTGACTAGGCCTGTATGAGGTGTGACTAGACTTGCCAGAGTCATGCATGCAGGTGTGACTCTGGTCTGCCGGAGTCGAGCGTGCGGTGTGACTAGGCCTGCTAGGCATGTAGTCTTTGTAGACCAAGAGACTTGGTTGAGTGCATCTTAAGCCCGCTGGGTGACCTAAGGTGACTAATAATCTGCCGGAGACCATTTTCCTCATCACTACAATGGAGGACGTAATAACAACTCACAGGGTGATTTCAACGATTAGAGGAGATAAGCTACACCACAGGGTGTGGTGTGTGCTCAATACGAATTGGCTTCTATTGTCGGTACTATGACTAGTACTGTGAAGTTCTCTAGCGTGGATGAAGCCCAAGGGCGCCATTGGGAACTCCTCTTCCATTCAGAGTATGGCACATTTATGTTAAGTGCTACTGAGCTTGATTAGAAGGAGAAAGGCCTCCGAGCTTGTGCTCATGGGCTTGAAGTCCTGGGGAAACTGCAGGACCACAAATGTAACTTGGACTGTAGAAATAAACTGAAAAATATCAATAAGCATCTATATTATTTACAATACACAAGTGCTTCTGTTTTCCAAATGAAGGAATGGATGACAATTATTGGTAATGATTAGACGCTAGACAATTAACTGGGATCAAGCTAGGAAGAGGGGAAGAATACTTGTAAAGAGGACGAAGATTGGTCTGAACTCACACATGTAGGACTGGAAAGCAATGTTAGTTGGAGAAAGACCAGGTCAGTCAAGCCCGGGGCATTTGAGGGCATCTGGGGCTGTTGAGGCAACCACTGCTGACTATGAGCTTAGGGCCTGACAGGCAGGGTTAAATAGACGCCAGACTAATGAGGTGGGTAAAATAAACAGTCAGCAGAAAGGCCATCTTTTTAGTTGAGTTAGTTTTCTATTTAATTTTGAGAAAAGGTTTCCCTACATGATCCTGGACGCTGTTGAACTCATGAGCCATTTACTTGTGTCTCTGGGCTGGCGGGATTATGGGTGGGCACTGTCATGCTCAGCTACGTGATTAGATAATTTCTTCCCTCTCTGACTCTCCCTCCCTCCCTCCTTCCCTCCCTCCCTCCCTCTCTCTCTCTTTCTCTCTCTCTCTCTCTCTCTCTCCCTCCCTCCCTCCCTCCCTCCCTCCCTCCCTCCCTCTCTCTCTCTCTCTCTCTCTCTCTCTCTCTCTCTCTCTCTCTTCCTCCCCCCTCTCTAACTAATGTAAATACAAACAAACAAAGGAGTGGTCACTAAAGCCACCTTCTCCCTCGCTCTCTGCATCTCATCTGGCCAGAGGTATTGATGGTCGGGAAACCTGTAACGAATGAGAAGCCTGTGCACACTAAGCCAGGGCAGATGCTTACCCACAGATTCGGAGCGGGCTCACCCTGCCAACAGCTCTGCAGAGAAGCATCGCATCACATGTAAGGCTGTTACCTACATGGTTGTCAAGGGCACTGCCATGATGGGGCTTGCTGCTCAGCGTGCGGGGTCCCTAACGGCTGCCCCTGGCTTTGGTGCTATCTGTGAGGGATTAGGACGAGGTGGGCCTCCCATCTCGTCTTGAGAAACTTCGGACGCTAGAAAATAATTAGGCACCTTTGCCTAATTTACTGCCAAGGTGACAAGACGAAAGGACAATATTAATAGCATTTTCAACCAGCCTCACGCCCCAGCTCTATTAGCAGCCTGTCCACAGTGACAGTGGAATGCGTTAATAGGTTCCAACAAATGGATGCAGGCAAGGGGACCATGAAAAATAATAGCTTTCCCTTGGAGGCCTTCAGAATTCCTCACAAATTCTTGCTATGGACTATTTTCCTGGGAGCTATTTGTGCTGGTACAATATCTTATTTGGTTAAAGAGAAACCATAAGATAGCATCAAGAACAAATAACACGAAGGGCACACACATCCAACAGCGTGCAGGGGCTGAGAAACTGCAGATGGAAGCTGGGGTTCAACCGCGGGCCAGAGTCACTTGATATAGGGGAAAATGTTTGTTGTTCTTAAGCTCTTCAAGACCAAAGAAGCATTTGACCCAGAACCTTTAAGTGAGTAAACCATTCTTTAAGCTATTTTCTTTGGAAGGAGGTGGCTGGAAGAGGATCATGGGGGCCCCATCGCCAGAGGACTGGTTGTTCATTAACCCTTTCACGGCACGTTTGAGTTGTGCCTAACCCACTGTAGTGGCGTCCTCAGGATCCTACCTCATTTCCTCAGCCCCTTGTCCCTAAAGCACAGTGCACCCCAACACGCCTAGTGAACCGTAGGCTTCAGTTTCTCCGAGCAGCACAGACATCCGGGCAGCCGCCAAGTGAGAAAACAACACAGTTCTGTTGATATTTGTTAGGTGAGAGTGGGAAATGCCGTTAGCACTGTGGCAGATGACTGAGTCCTGAGAAGGGGTCAGGCTTTTACAATGTGTGACTTAAATCCACGCTGGCCTTGCTGGGCAAGAAAAATGATCTGTAGGCAAAGCCGAGGAAGAGCAAGGCCAGGTGGCCTCACGAGGGAGGGCGTGGCCAGAGCAGGAATCCAAGGCCAGGCAGGGAGCAGGGAGATGAGTCAACACGTCACACGTGTCCACTGTACTCAGATAATACTTTTTTTTTTTGGTCCCAGCACAGGGACATAATTTTTTTCCTCCAGGGGGAACAGATATGCAGTTAAAAAAAAAAAAATTCAAGTTCCCAACAAGGCTTGTTTTGTGGCCAAGGTGAGGTCAGTGACCAGAGGTTTGAACAAAGCTATGTGGTCTCACGGGGTGTGAACTGGGGGATGGCGTCTGAACCAGCTGGACTTTGGGCCACTCAGCACTAGAATGAAATTCCAACTCTCTTGCTTACTAGAACTGTCATCCTGGATAATCTAAACACCAGTTACTTTGGTGCAAAAGTGGAGATCACTGCTGTTCTGCTCAGGGCTCTTGTGAAGAATAAACAAACTCGTTAGAAAGAGTTTGTCACAAAGAAAAGGCTAAATGGTAGAAAAGTCATCCTTTCTTCTTCTTTGTTTTTGTTTTTGTTTTGTTTTTGTTTTTGTTTTTTGTTTTTTTTGTTTTTTGTTTGTTTTGGTTTTTTCGAGACAGGGTTTCTCTGTGTAGCCCTGGCTGTCCTGGAACTCACTCTGTAGACCAGGCTGGCCTCAAACTCAGAAATCCTCCTGCCTCTGCCTCCCAAGTGCTGGGATTACAGGCGTGCGCCACTACCACCCGACTCTTTTTTCTTCTTTATGCCTAAATTTAGATTTTTTTTTCTAGAAAACCAAGTGGAATACAGATACCTAAATCGGGACCCCTAAAGACAGGTCTGATGAGTCCTTTAAGGCTGTGGCCTCCTGATTAGACAAGGTATAGAATCCCTGAAGCAGGAAGAAGACACCCCCAAAGAGAAGGAAGACCCCAGAGCATTGCAGCAGAGGAAAGAGGTTAAACAATGCATCCAGGTTCTTCACAGCCAGGAAGGAGGGCTTGGGCAGGGCCCCTCAGTCCTCTGGTCCTCACAGTGGGCAGAGCTACCGTGCCTAAACCCCGAGTGAAGACAGAACTTGGCAGTCTTGTGGTTTCTTTCAGCTCCGAGATTCCATGTCAGGGCTGGAGAGATGGCTCTGCAGTTAAGAGCAGGAGTTGCCCTTCCGCAGGATGAGGGCTCCTTTCCCAGCCCCCACAGAGTGGGTAGTAACCATCTGCAAGTCCAGTCCCAGGGGCACTGCTCTCTCTTCTGGCCTCTGCAGGTACTGCGTGCACACGGAGCACAGACAGACGTGCAGGCAAAGTAACCATGCACATACTAAAACTTCCAATATTCGAATTCTTCCTGAGAACTTAAAGTATGGAGGATTAGTTGCTGGCCCTGAGCAGGGACTTGGGCTCCTACCCTGACTAAGCAAAGTAAGATCACGTTACCGGTGGCTCTGAGCCTTGTGCTCTCTAAGTGCGTGGCCGGGATAAAACATCACCCGTGTAATGTTTGGTTGTGAGAGCAGGGGACCGTGGGCAGAGCAGAAATCTAGAACGGCGGCCAGTACTCTCACAACACTACACAAAAGCAGCCCGGGGGTGTCCTTTTCCACAAGCATTTGGTACTAGTTTCTCTCTTCCCTTGATAGTGAGAAGAGCTAAGAGCGCAGCCGTGAACCAGTGCCCAGGGTTTTCCAGTAAGTCCTCCAGCCAGTCATCCCTACAGCCTTGAGGAGCACGTGAGACCGCTTTCAGGAGTTACATGTGAATGCAGCTGGGCTCCGGGGGGACACTCCTCCTTTCCTCGCTTCTAATTTGCTGTTTCTCTTGTGTGATAGGAAAGGAACAATTTGTATCGTAAGAGAATGCAGACCGGGGACCCAACAGTGCGTCTTTGTCCTCCTTTAAGAGGAGAGATGCGCTTTGTGGTTCTGTGGAATTTCTGTGGGAAAAGCAGTAGACTTGGTTTTGGCTCGAGTGACCTGCTCATTTCTCTGCACCGAGTAGCTTGACATGGCTCGGGATAAACAGAAGTTATTTTGAGTGTTCTCCAAGAGTGATTTCTGATCCCTGGACATCTTGGAGGAAAACCAGTCTAAGCAAAGCAACGAAAGAAAATTGAGTTGAGTCCTGCACTTTACCCCAGTATCAGGCCGACCCGCCACTCCGGGCCTCTGGATAGTCATTCATGTGTGAAATCAAGGGGCAGGACCTGGGAACTTCTAAGAGCCCTCTATTTGGAAAATTTCTGATTTATGCTCCACTGTCAAACAAAGTCCGATGATTTTTACCAATACATGCACAACACAAATACTTTTCAGGCCCACTGTAGGAAGAAGTCATGGGAGACTCGGAACCGCCTCTTAGTATAAAGAACCTGCCACCCCAACTTACGGTTTTTGCCATCACCAGGTCCTGGGGAGGAGTTCTAAGATGTCCTTCCTGTCCATCTCACCCTCTCGCCTCACCCTGGCTACGTCAGCTGGACTGCGTGTCTCTCCGGACCTGCAGCCATCACTCTGCTGAACCTACCCCGTGCTCTCAGACTCCAGGGCCACTCTCTTCCCAGGGCCGGATGTTGGAGTCTGATTATAAATGATTTCCCCCTGAGAAAAAGGCAACCCTTTCCTATCTATGCAGTCTTCTGGCTTTCTTTCCCGAGTTCTCTCTTTCTGGGCATGGCTGCCTCTCTTAGCAGAACTGAGCTGTTCCTACACAGTCTGTGGATCCAATACTCCTGGCTTTGGATTCTGATTCTGCCACACACTGTGCTTAACAGGAAGCCACTAGATCTCTTCGGATGTGGATATTTTCATCCTTTAGTTCCACTTGTGAGTATTTCCCACCCACGATTATTGTGATGAGACAGTGCGTGGAGCACTTAGCATGGAGCTAGGCAGGTCGAGAGAGAGCACCACGTCACAGCTGTCATTGTTACCTGTGTGGACTGGGATCTCAGCAAAACAACCAGTAAACGAGTTCAGAATCGAAACTCTTCTTCAGAACATGCCAACCAGAAGAACACGTTTTCTTGAAAATGTGTCTTAAACCATTCCTGGCATGAAAGGCTCTCTAGCCTCTGAGAATAAACTCACCCCTGACCAGCCGTGGGGCAGGAACTGGCCCTCAGCCCAGTATTTGCCGTTGATGAAGAAGAGGCCTGCGATCATGATGAACACCCACACCGCCAGGTTCAGCACGTTGAGGACGTTGTTGAAGCCCACCGAGTTCTTCACTCCCAGAGCCACGATGATGGTCACGATGACGGCAATCACCAGAGCCAGCAGGTCTGGGTACGATTCCTCCCCTTTGCCTAGAGGAGGGAGAGGGGTTAATACTGTGTGAAGAGAAGAAGGTGCCTCGTCGACCCATTCTACCCTTCCGCATCTAGGCTGCTATGACCCTTAGAGTGGTGGTCAGTCTGTCTGTCTTTCTCTCTGTACTCATAATATGTCACTGCTATGGTCCATAAGCAGATATAAGTGTTTATCTGCAAATGATGACGTTTGGGACATAGGTAAGGTGACCTGATGCCATAGATGGAGATTCAGGATGTGTGACGTGTGACAGTGTACTCTGTGGAGGCATGGCAAACACATGTGCAGCCAGGAGCATCTTGGGACATTTGGGGCACACGGATAAGTCTAACATCTTCTTTGAAAATTCCTTCCTCTTCACTGTTGTTAGCTTTGTCATTTGTATGGTTTTCCATTCCCACAACCTTTTCTTTATTAGCAGGTTTTAAAATGCACATATTTGAAAGCCATCTTGGTGGCTTCTTATTTGCAGTGTGGGCTTGCAGAGAGGAAAATGCCTGCGGCACAGTCCTGCCGATCACAGGTCCTGGTGGCTCGGACCAGCCTTTGCCCGGTGGACTCCTGCCCTCTACAGAGCGGAAGAGACAACGCCTCGGCAGCCGCAGCCCGGGCTCCAGCTGCGCGTTTGCCTGCAGCCCACAGTGAGGCCTTGGGCACAGTGCCTCATCTGCAAAGTGAGGTGGGTGACTGACTTTGGGTCATTTCAGAATTAACATGGTGTGAAATCTGAACGCAGCCATGATTATACTTGTTACCGTGGAATTGGGGTGAGCAGCGATTTAAAGAAAAGATTGATTAATTCTGTCTCTCTGTCTCTGTGTCGTCTCTGTCTCTCTGTCTCTTTCTCTGTCTCTGTCTCTGTCTCTCTCTCTCCCTCTCCCTCTCTCCCTCTCTCCTTCTCTCCCTCTCTCCCTCCCTCCCCCCTCTCTCTCTTTCTCTCTCTTTCTGTCTCTCTCTCTCTGTCTCTCTCTCTCTCTGTGTGTGTGTGTGTGTGTGTGTGTGTGTGTGCCTGTGTGTGAGTCTGTGCACATGAGGGCAGGTAGAGGGCATAGGCCTCAGATGCTCTAAGCTGAGTTACAGGAGGCTGTGAGACACCTGCCATGGATCCTGGGAGCCAAACCCAGGTTCTCTGGAAGAGCAGCAAGTGCTCTTAACCGCCCAGCCATCTCTCCAGCCCTGGCCAGCATCTTTATTGGGTAGTTTTTGAGGTAAGTGCACTGAAGTCAAATGATTTGACAGAGCCTTGGAATTATTTTTGCTCTCCCTCTCTCCCTCCCTCCTTCTCTCTCTCCCTCCCTCCTTCCCGCCCCTCTCCTCCCCTTTCTCTTTTTGTCTCAACGCAAGGTCTCAAACTGACCACATAAACACTGTACTGCCAAGCTTCACCCCCAGCTGTCTTGGGAAATTCTGAGGCAAGACTGCAAAGCTTCTCCAACTGTTAGTATGACTCCCGTGGACACGGAAGGCATCTGGGTGGCGATCTGGTGGCAAGTCCCAGCTGGCCTGTCTCCTGGTGTTCGTTAGATGACCTCTGACCACTCTGCCCTTGTCCAGTAATAGGATGCCCTGTGGAAATTGGTTGGACTGGAAATCTATTTTGTTCCCTAACATTGTTTGTTTGGAAGTGAAAACATTTATTTATGTAAAAAAGATTATAAAAAAATTTACAATGGTGAAGTTTCTCCAGTTCCTTGGGGTGCATTGACTTTATTTTGTATAATTATTGGTTGGATGCATATGCAGTATGTCCTTTGATATGCGACATTATGCTATAAATTAATATATTCACGCTATGTCCTCTCTAGTCGCCAGCCACGTGGCATGCATCCACAATTCATATGACCATTTGTTCCCCTGAAGAATTTTTAAAAATTGTTACAGTTGAGCACTCACAATCTAAAAATCCAAAATTCAAGATGCTCTGGAATCTGAAACGTTTTGAGTGGCCACCGCAATGCCACAAGTGAGAAAATTCACACATACAGTGACACTTTATATACTATATTGAATAATACTGTCTTCAGGCCACATGTCTAAGAGATAGGTGAAGGGCCAATGAATTTTGTGTCAGATCTGGATGTCACCTGCCCATCCCAGTATCTTATCATTTATAGGTATGTGTTTCAAAGTCTGAAAAAAGCCTCAAGGTCCAGAACCTATTGGTTCTGAGAATCTCAGATAAGCGGTATGGGTATGCACCCTTTAAAGACTGGAATGAAGATCTTTTTATATGAAGTATTCATGAAAATTAGAATAATTTACTTAGGGTGAAGAATTGCTTTGTAAAAACAAAAGGAAGCATTTAAAGTTCTTCACACATTTCCCCAAATTAGTTTGTATGTGTGTGTGTGTGTGTGTGTGTGTGTGTGTGTGTGTGATATCAAACTCGGATCTCATGCTTGCCCAGAAAATACTTTACTCCATTAGCAATCCCTCCGGCCTCTGAACTTCATTCTTAAAGGGGAACCTATCCATCTGGCTCACAAATTCGCATGCTAGCAGGAAAGGACTATGCCATCTCACCCAGGCCGTTGAGGGTTCCCACGGTGTCCACCATCCAGCGGCTGATGGTGTGGTTTGCCAGGGAGTCAAACATACTGCTCAGGGCACTGGCACCAGCCGCAGTGCCAATCAGGTACTCCAGGATCAAGTTCCAGCCGATGAAAAATGCCACGAACTCCCCTACGGTGACATAGCTGTAGGTGTAGGCAGATCCCGTGGTCTTGGGGACTCGAACTCCGAACTCTGCATAGCACACACCTGCAAGGGACAAAGGAAACAGGCAGTGGGCTTCTGGAGAGAAGCTAACATCTTGGTGCCCGATACTTTTAAGAAGGGAGTAGGAATCTCCGCTCTATTAGCACCAATAGTCAGAAATTTATGTATAGCCACACATCACTGAATGGCGGAGACATGGTCTGTGAAATGTGTTATTAGGCAACTTCCTTGCTGTGAGAGCACTGCAGTGTGCCTGTGCAAACGGAGTTGGAATAGCTTGCTACATACCTAGGCTATAAACCTCTATATAGCATGCAGATCCATACGCCTAAACAAATATGTATCCTACAGCTCATTACTCTGAGGACCATGATGAGTAAATGAAACGCAGGAGAAAACGCTCGAAGGAGGGAGCGCAGTGAGTGTTACTACACGCACTGCTGGTGTAATGTGGCATGCTGCTTCTCTCTAAACTTTTCTTTTTATAAGCGTGAGCAAACCTTAACATACTGATAAAGAGGGAACACCATGAACCAAAAGCCAGCAACGGGTTTGCTGTCCTTATCAAGCGCTGTGTCCCGTACACAGCTGTGTGTGTTATCCGTCCATTCTGCAGGCAGGGCAGTAGGTCTGCATCTATATCTCTACAGACATCCGGCAGTGTAGACATTACAGGGTGACCACAGTTTCATGACCTAGTCAGCAGCAGCTTTTCAGCTCCGCGATGGTCTTATGGGACTAAAATCATGTAGGTGGCTATCACGGACTACAGCATTGGTATGTGGACAGTGTGTATGTGACACCATTGCAATCCAGTCTACCCATTTCCAGCCTCGTCTCCTAAGAAACGTAGTTTGGTTGGTTGTTTCTTTGGACCTGCTGAGAGGGGAGTCGCACTGTGTGACAATTCTAGTTTGCTTTCTGTGACTGTGATGAAACATTCCGACCAGAAGCAACACGGGAAGGAGAGGCGTACTCTTGCAGATCACAGTTTATTTTTAAGAGAAGCCAGGAAAGGACTCGAGGCAGGCGCCATGGAGAGCACTGCTCACTGGCTTGCTGTCTCTGGCTTGTGCTTAGTTAGCTCTCTTGTACATCCCAGGAGCCCTCGCCCGGTTAGCACTGCCTGCAGTGAGCTGCCCCCTTTACAACAACCGAGAAATCCCCGCAGGACAGTCTGGACTTGTCCCCTTTACAACAACCGAGAAATCCCTGCAGGACACTCTGGACTGGACGATCTCTCAACTCCCCCTTCCCAGAGGACTCTCAGATGGATAGAATTGACAAGAAGAACTAACCAGGCTAGTAGCCCTGGCTGGTCTTTGATTCACTATGCAGATCAGGCTATCCTCTATCTAATGATAAGCCTACTGCCTCTTTCTCCCAAGTGCTGGGATTATAGGTATGCATTACCCTGTCTGGCTTTCAAAACCTTTTTGACCGTTGTACTTTGGAAGGCGATGAGAACAAATTCTCCTGAACTATTGAGAAGTGGACTTTATTTAGAAAAATCCTCATTTGTTGCCCGTTTCTATTATATTCTTTAGGTGGGAGAAGTCCTGAGTGCAGGCCTGACCCGGGCTGACACCACTGATGACGGTGGGTTGGACTGCACAGTGACATCTTCCTTTTAGTTTTACATGTCTCCAAAGATGCTCTTATGCAGAGAGTGATACTTTAAGCTAGCTGTAGAGAGGCTGCACTGTACCTAAGGGGAAGGCAAACGTGCACAGATAAAAACATAGTTATTAATGAAGGAAATTAGCATACAGCCCCAAATTGGACAAGGCTCAGAGAATATTATGGAAGAATATAAGAGACAGAATAAGGAAACATTGTCTTCTGGACAGGACCAGGCCATTACATCCACAAGTGCTTAGACAAGCTCTGCACCAGAACAAGCCATTTCCGGTTTCACCCCCAGGGTGGTCGGTTATGAGGCCCCAACCCTAAGTGAGAGCTATTGGCAGTTGGTGGTTGCCGGAAGAGGAGGAGTCATTTTTAAGGGTGTGGCATCTAGTAAGTGCTGTTGTTCCAGTGGATAGCCCTGCACCCATGCACACACGGTCAGCATTGACTGGACTCAGTGGGATAAAGAGTGCTATGAAACAGTCTTCTGGATTTGACATGGCTGTCGCCGTCACAAACACAGCAGCTGTGGCTTCCCGGACGAGACGAGCCTGCCTACGCCATCATAGACGGGTGAGAGGCTAAGGAGGCTTCACACCTCCCTGGGGGCTATCGGGAGCTAACGGGTTCTGGAGGAGCAGAATGCTTTTCTTCAGTGGTGTGGTGTAGCCACAGATAGGCCACCCATGCTCCACTGAACAGTCCTCTCTCCACGATCATATGACAACCCTAATTAAACTCAGGGAGTCTTGCACGCATGCACGCATGCACGATATGGACGCAGAAGGGAACTAGTTGAGAGGAAGGTAGTCAGTCAACATGGGGAAATAAAAAGGGGGGTTGGGAGATTATTATGGTATCGATATATTATATACACAAATAAAACCATCTTTAGCTCAGTGGAGCGCTTGCTAGCAAGCCCAAGGCCCTGGGTTTGGTCCTCAGCTCTGGAAAAAAAAAAGACAAAATAATAACAACAATAAAAGACAAAAATAACAATAACAAAAAAGAAAGACAGAAACAAAAATGTAACTTCTTTCACCATCCCATCAAAGAAAACCTTGTGGTGCAGGAACACTCCTACAGGGGATCTTTTGCTGGATTAAAGCTGGTGGTTATTCACCCTTGAATGCTAGTTACTCTACAAGGAGAGATTTCCCATTAGCCTGTAATTTCGCTTACTTCGGTTAATTTCCCTACCTACTTACCAACTAACAGCACTTTCCTAAGTAACTGCTGCTTCCTAATTCCCCCACGTTGTGCAACATTCACCGTCACACACCTACCAAACCAGGCACTCTAGCGTGTGCAACAAGCAACAAAGTAACTTGTATAGAAACTGCAAGTAACAAGGATTTCCTGACCCCTGAGTTTGATGCAGAGCGGTGCCCATGTTGCTGAGTACTTATTAGATCTCCTTTGGTGCTCTGGAGAGGTAAGCCTGGTCTTCATGGTGGAATAGGCAGCTTCTATCTGGGCTGGTGGAGGCTTGAGACACAGCTTCTTGTCATCCCAGAGGACCAGGAAGCAGCGAGCTTAGCTGGCGGCAAACAGGCAAACATCCTCCGAAGGCCTGTCTGTCTCCAGGCCCACCACCTCTGCCCGCCAGCCAGGCCTTCCTTCTCAAAGGTTCTACATCTTTTCAAATAGCGCCACCAGCTGGAGAGCCAGCGTTTAAACAGAGGAGCCTTGTCAGTTACTCATCAGGGTCGTTGAGTTCTAGAGGATGTAACCGAGTTCCAGAAATGAAGTTAACACCCTCATGTAACGATAAAGCTGGGGCCCCAATCAAATTTTAATAATCAATCTTGATAGCTTTCCAATTCACTCATTTCATTTCCCCAAGTCACTTGGAAAGAAACATCTCTGCCAATCTCTGCTAGAGTTGAGATAAAGGGTAAGGGGGCTGAAGAGTTGGTTCAGTGGTTAAGAGCACAAACTGCTCTTCCAGAGGCCCTGAGTTCAATTCCCAGCAACCACATGGTGGCTCACAACCATCTGCAATGGGATCGGGTGCCCTCTTCTGGTGTGTCTGAAGAGAGCAATGGTATACTCATATACATAAAAAATTAAATAAATCTAAAAAATAAATCTAAAAAAATTAACATGAAATAAACATGAACAAAAGAATGCAGCGCCCCTTTTTGGTGGACCTTTATAGTTTTTGCACAGCTTCTTAAACTGTGCCACAGCCATATATGGGGTTGTATTCTAGTTTCCTTTCTGTTTCTCTGAAAAACCATTGTGGCTAAAAGAAACTTAGGAGAGGAATAGGTTTATTTCAGCTTACAGGTTATAATCCACCACTGAGGGAAATCAGGGCAGGAGCTTGAAGAAGAAACTATGGAGGAATGCTCCCTCCCCCCGACTCAAGCTTAGTTAGCTTTCTTACACAGCCAATGACGATTTGCTAGGGAATGATGCTCCCACAGTGAGCCTGGCCCTCCTTCATCAGTTGACCGTCAAGACAACCTCCCACTGACAAGTCCACAGGCCAGTCTGATCTGGACAATTTCTCAGTTGAGATTTCCTTCTCCCATGAGTCTAGGCGGTGTCAAGTTGACAGTTAAAGCTGACCAGGACTGGCTGCACAATGGGATGAAAAAGTTGCTAACAGTAAACGTTTTCTGCGTGTGAAATGATTCCAAATTAATTCAAGAGCAAAGGTGCATTGAGACCTAAGTGTTTCCGGCCATCCTCACGTGGGTTGCATGGCCCGACTTCATTTCAGCCTTGGTTCTGAACACACCACGTGTGCACTGGACATATAAACATATGTAAATGACACCCAAAGCCAACTATCGTGACCTAAAAACCCGGGCTCAGATGAGAGGCCATCGTTTGCTCTTGTGCTGGCTAGTTTTATGTCAACTTGACACAAGCTACAGTCATTTGGGAAGAAGGGACCTCAATTGAGAAAGTGACCCCACCAGATGGGTCTGTAGGCAAGGCTATGATGGGTTTTTCCTGATCAATCAATCAATCCCTGGATGAGGGAGGGCTCAGCCCATTGTAGGTGGTGTCATCCCCGGGGCAGGGGGTCCTGGGTTATACGACGTCAGGCTGAGCAAGCCTTGGGAGCAAGTCAGTAAGCAGCGCTCCTCCATGGCCTCTCCACACAACCCCGCCTCCACAGTCCCTGCCCCGCTTTAGTTCCTGTCCTGACTCCCTTCAGTGACAGATGGATATGAAACCGTAAGCTGAAATAAACACTTTCCTCTGCGAGTTGCTTATGGTTATGGTGTTTGATCACAGCAATAGAGACCCTAAGATAGTTATGAGTTATATCATGTTTACTGTGTAGATAAAATTTTCTGCTTTTATAGAAACAATGGTTTAATTACAGAGAAAAAATTAAAACATTTCCCTGCTGTCATTCCTCAGTATCTAAATATCAAATTAGTATAACTTCGAGTTACTCTGTGTTAGGAGGTACGGTTTTACAAATTGTTTCTGAGTTGATGACCAGTTCATAAAAGAATTGTTAAGTGAATTCTCATTTGAAATTAGGATAGGGTTTTCAAAATTTCCTTAAACATCCTTTTTCTGTTTTGTACTACATATCAGTGTGAGACAATGTTCTTAGCATCGACACTTATAAAAGCAAAATACATGCTGAGTGGTGATGGTGGCTCTCGCCTTTAATCCCAGCACTCGGGAGGCAGAGGCAGGCAGATTTCTGAGTTTGAGGTCAGCCTGGGCAGCAGAGTGAGTTCAGGACAGACAGGGACAGACAGAACTATACAGAGAAGCCTTGTCTGGAAAAACCAAAACAAATTTAATATGCTAACTCTGAAATTGTTGAAGGTGACTTGTCTTCTAGAACAACAAAACATTCAATCAACATCCATCTCATATAATGATAGATTGTTTAATTTTGCAAGTTGCTTCTGAGTTGGTGATCAGTTTATAAATTTATTAAAATGAATTTTTGGTTAAAAATTAGGGTAGAATTTTTGAAATGGCCTTAAACGTGTGTGTGTGTGTGTGTGTGTGTGTGTGTGTGTGTGTTGACTCAATTCTTTTCTTCCTCTGTTTGGTTCTGGGGGATTGAACTCAGGTTGTCAGGCTTGGCAGTAAAGCCCTTTATTCAGTGAGCCATCTTGCTGGCCCACGAGTGAAATGTCTAATGAAATAATTTTCTAGCTCTTCAGTCTGCAGCCCTACTGGGCTGCCCTTGGGTGGAGGGCTGGGCTGACGAGTTAGCGGTTCCTCACCTCTCCACCCAGTTCTGGCTTATTGTTAATTATCTACCAACCCTCGGCCGCACGAAGGACCACACTGGTGTGATGTGCCACTGAGCCCCAGGCATGGCTTTGACAATGTCTTCTCCAAAAAAAGCTGCTTTGCTGAGATTGATGCCACCTGCTTTCTTACTTTAATAAAACATTTGTTTCCTTCATAAGTCTCCAGTGGGCTAAGCTGTCTTGCATATATTACCAGGTAGCTGGTCCTTTTGAAATCTAATTAGGACTGGGATATGACGAGAAATCACAGGACCTCAGAGAGAAATAGTGTGGCTCCTGTTGGAAACATCTGTTTTCTCCGTGACATTGAATTCCAGATGCCCAAGTGTCCCCATCCCAGCTGTTTCCCTGAGAGGCAGGCTTGTGGACTGAGAAATACTTTTCCAGCCTCAGGTTGCATGCAGCTAACCCAGAGAAGCTGGCCCTTGTGCCCTCTTCCTGATGCTCTTGGGCAGCCAGGAAGGTTTCGGGTTTTCTTTTTAGGGTGCGATGCCTCAGGCTGCGTCTTCCTCCCATCTCCCTCCCCCCTCCACCGGCTCTAACCTCAGCGACCTTGCCCACCCGTCACCTGCCACAGAAACCCAGGCGATTTTTACAAATGTGTCTGGAGGAGAAGCAATTTATCTGGGAGCACTTCTCTTTCTTTGTGTCAAAGAGGAGACTCATGATTTCTCTGCCAAGCCAGGGCCCAGATGGACAGTCGCGGCCTGTGTTCAAGGACAGCCAGCACCATCGATCAGGGAGAGCCTGTCACCATCAGTTATTGAACCTCACAGGACACTAATTAGAGTTGGGTGGGGAATGAAGACCCCTCAAACGCCCAAACTTTAGCTTCAAAACACTGCCATTTAAATGAGAAGGAAATAGGCTATCCTAATAGAGGATTGACCCCCACATCAGGTCAAGTGGAATAATTTGTTCACTAAATGCTTGAATCGCCTACATGCTTACACTTTTTCCTTGAAATCTCCACCTGTGAGAATTTTCCAGAGATTACCGGGGGTATAGTTTCCACCTTGTGATGAGTTCAAGGTTTTCTTGTGGTTTGCTTGTGCTATGGTTAGTAATCATGGCTGGGGCAGGGCTCGGCTGGTTGTGTCTAATGGACTACGTGGTGCCTAATAGTGGAATGGCTATGTCTAATGCTCTGAGGGTTAGTTGTTCCCTGAGCCAATCATTTAGCTCAAGTTGGTCCTTTCTGGGCCTTAGTTCTCCACCTGGAAGATGGCAATGGTGCCTACTGTATAGGCTGTTTAGGGTCTTGGATGGACACGTACATGGTCCCTGGTATGAGCTAGGGGACCCTTCATGGCTCTATAGGTTCTATTTACAGGTGAGGGAATGTCTTGGCCAGCAGTACCTCTTAGAGTGTTGATGCAGGGGCATTTGCATCAGAGGAGGGTTAAGAGACATACACACGGGTTGCTGGCTGATGGTTTCAGGGACTCGGCACTGGCAGGACTATTGGGAACCATTCTAGTGTCTTGCCCAGGCTGTGTCTGCTCAATGCACTTCTGAAACACAACCTGGACACTTTTCTTCCTGGGGTTTATGTCTTCAATAGAAACTGTTTGTTCTGCCTCATGCCTTCCATGAGAAATAGAGAGAAATCTCCCACTTCTTGCTAATCTCTTCTGAGAACTGTCTCTCCTGTTAAGGTGATTTTGGCAACTGGGCTGCAAAGACCTTTGAAAGAAAGGACAGAGAGAGGGAGTTGATGTGGTGACAGCTTGTTATTCTCTCTCCAAGTACTTTTCAACACTCCCTCTTGAGGATCAGGAGAGGACACCCCTCCCTCTCTCCCCCTCCCTTCCTCTCTCTCTCCCTTCCTTTTTAGATGGGGGTCTCATTATGTGTCTCTGGTTGTCCTGGAATTATGTAGACCAGGCTGATCTTGAACTCAGAGGGATCTGCTGTCCCTGCCTCTGGCGAGCTGATGACATTTAAATGTCCTTGTGGACACAGGGTTTTCTGGCACAAGTGACAGACATAGGTTAGGGCTTCTCTTTTCAAAAGTCTTACCTATAGGAATCTGATAGATTGTTTCTGACTAGACAGCCCCTGCTAAATTCGACAGCACCAGCACATTTTTAGCTGAGTTTTGAATGAGGGAATGGCAGAGAAGGTCTCTTGAGCATACTGGTGGCTTTTTGAAAAAGGCACTTATTCTAAGTGAGACATCGAGAAGGCTTTTGTTTAGATTTCTAGTATTCAGTTGCATTGATGCCACCATTAAGACAACTTAGCAATGCTTTCAAAGGAGCAGGTATTTGTATCCAGCTACAAGGGAAGTTTGTTATCTTGTTGATTTTCCTAAGTCTAAGGGCCAAGGCTGTGTAGCGCTTGCCCTGCAGGCCTGGGGACCCAAGTTCAATTCCCATGCCCCTCTACCAACATGCAAAAATTCTGGGCATGGTTTAGTGAGAATTTTGAATTCTTTAAAAACCCAGTTATGTTACATGAATATGTTTTTATTTTAATTCCAGGTGTGGGATAAAAGGCAGCTTCACAGGAGGTGATTATGATTTACCTCGTGCACTAATGGGTGTGATTTTTTTGCCAGCTGCAGATAGTTTAATTTGGGGGACTCTGAAGAGGGTGTAATTGAGAGACCCAAGAGGGCCTGTGGCAGCTGCTGCCCCTGCTTCTGCCCCCCTACCCGCTGCTGCTGGTTCCTCAGATGGATTTGCGGCTGCACTTGCTGTTGTATTTGCTATTGCTGGATTGCTGGATATTCTGACAACAAAGGCTGGCCTTGTCCTAAGGAACCCAAAGGCCCAATCAGCAGTAAGTATCGTATAAATGTCTATGCTCCCTTTTTTCCCCTTTTAACTTTTTTTCTCTCCAACCTAGTATTGGAGGGTTGGAAGGGATTAGGATGGAATAAGGGTTGAAAGGGAGGTAGAGATATAATAAACCAATAAAAAAGCTTAAAAAAATATGCCAACACATGGTTATTTGTACTTATAGTCCCAGGAGTGGGGTGGAGGATGAGGATTCCTGGGACTCTCTGGTTAGCCAGCCTCTCCTGTTTGGTGAGTTCCAGACCAGGCAGAGACCCTATCTTTAAAAAAAAAAGATATATGTAGGCTTGAGGAATGCTTCTGGAGGTGGTCCTCTGACCTCTATGTATATACACAGATGTAAGGTTGAACCCACACAAATACCTATATACACATTCACACATATACAGATAAAATACGAAATTATAAGCTGGATCATTTAAACTCAATATCTCAAGATATGTGACTACAGTCAATATTTTTCAGTGAATGTATTCTAAAATAGAAAGAGCAAATAGGATCTAAGGGCAGATTTTGCATATGTGGGCACATAAATGTAACAGATCCCTGGAACTTCAGCCTTGGAACCCAGCAGCAGGCAGCGATGCCTGCCAAACAGGAGCAAAGATCAAGTCAGCAGTCCCAGGATGCAGCAGGGAAAGTCCTTAAATGTATTAACCTGACTTCTGCAGTTTGCACTTCTTCTTGCTAACTGTTCTTGCTAACTGAAGTGTGCCAACCTAGGATATGGTTTTGGGGCTAAAAACCCAAGAACCATTAGCTTTCTGGCTGCATGATTTAGGCGAATTCTGCATGCAGGCTCTGGTCTCTGTAAAGGCTTTCTGTTTGACTTTAACAGTCCGTGTGTCCTCTGAAGGAGCACACACACACACACAAATGTTTAAGTTAGGAATTAATTAATGTTTAGTTACTTTGAAAGGGATCTTTTGGCCAGAGCTGTGGAAATGGCCAGTAGTGTGGCATATCATGCAGCACCAGCGATACAAGGTAGCAGTTACATTCTCCATACAACCCTGGGCCACAGCCTCAGTGATACATTGTAGACAGTCGCATCTTCGGTGCAGCACAGTCAGCACTGGGAGACAGCATTAGTGATACTTGGTAGCAGTCACATTCTCCCTACAGCACAGTCAAGCCTGTGACCAGGAGGAAGGCGGATGGAGGGACCCTGCAGTTTCTTGCCATTTTCTCTTCTCCATGCTAACACCACTGTTAACTCTGAGGTATTTACTGCCATTAGTACCCAGACTGCCATCTACCTGCCGAAGGCTGTCTTTCATCAGTCGCTGTGGCTTGCACACGCCCGTGTGCTTCTTGCTAGTGTGAAACCTGTCCTTCTTCCCACCCATCGCCCTGCATCCATTCCCTGCTCTGTTTTGCTCCCCTAATTCACCTCCACCCGTGTGTAGCCCTTTAACGAAGTTCCGCCCACTGCTCTCTCTTTTCCTTTTCCTTTGATGTTCTCATTTCCTGCATCATGCAAATGGAATTTGTTGGAAGCTCTCCGATGATTCCCTCGGGTGGCTGTGACCCCTTAGCTCCTGTCCCTGGGCAAAAGGAGTGGCTGACAGACTGGCACCATCAAAGCCGTTGAGCTTTGGTGGGCAGCCGGTCAGACACAGGGTTCAAAGTTCAGGCCACCGAGGTGAGGGCTGGGGCTTGGCCTTCACTCTTAATCAGTAGCTTTCCTGTCTCAGACGTGTATCCCACGGTCATTTGGCAGTGCCATGCCCTGCTGGTCTGTGTGCTGGCCTAACCCTTTGCCATGGGACCCACTTTATTTCCCCTTAGTCTCACACCAAGACTTACAATTATTGCACTTGCTAATATGCGTGGGTTTTGAGACAACCTACTTGTATGTTTGAAAGCGTAACCTTTTGGAAGGGGACTAGCCCTGTGGAAATGATAATTCTTCTGGCTTAGATACCTTTAGGGAGAAAAGTATACTGCCCCTGTACAAAGTCTGCCTGCAGACACATGCACAGGAAGCCCGCCTCTTTAATCTTTTTGCTAGGGGTGGACTTGAGGCTTCGGCTACGGAATCCCAGCTAGCTTGTCTGCGTTAAGAAGGGCCCTCACTTCATCAGGTTAAAGTGGTAATAACAATAAGTGTGAATATCACTGGCCATAGTTCTGTGTGTGGACCCCATTAAGCACTTTACATATCTAGTCATTATCTTCGAAATGGCTATGCTAATGAAACTATTATTGTATTCACTTAAATATGGTGAATCCAAGATCCAGCTGCGCTGCTAGGACTTACTCTGGTCTGCCAGTTACTTTAGTCTGTACATTATTTGTGTGGATGTGGAGAGGAAGGTGTATATAACAGATTAAAGTGGTTTATATAGAGAAGTGATTAATCCAGGGCTCCTGCCTCATCCAGCTCCCCCAAGGCTGAGGAACGAATGCCCTGGCCTGGCTGTAACTCCCCACCTGTTTGGGATCCTCTAGGTTAAGGACATTTGGAATCGCATAGGGAGTAAGCCGCGGGGCAGGACTTGCACAGAGATGTCTCAGGTGCGCAGACTAATTGTTCCTCGCCTCCAGATGTTATGCGCTGAGAGTATGCATGTGGAGAGACAAGGGACTCCGCTCTTTAAGTCACCACTCTCCCTCAGTTCTGTTTCATTCTAACTCCTGCTACAGGCAACCTAACCCAAGCTCTGCATTTTATAGAGGGTGGGAGGGGGTGGGTGGGCGGGGAACAGGGATAGCCTGTGCAAGGACCCTGAGGTGCCGAGGGGCACAGCTGAATGAGGTCTCAGGCATCTTGACTTCTGCTCCAGGCCTGGTTGGCTTTGGCAGTGTTCAGATTGCTTCACAGATGATCTCTTGCTTTCCTGCATAGATGTCAAACCCTTGTTTCCGTCTCCGAGTTCTTTCCTATATATGTTCAGTGTTCTATATATATCTTCTCACCATGCTGAGTGCGCAGTGGGAGATCTGTCTGTCTGTCCCATCGCCACTGAACTGTTTGTCTACCATGGAAGATGTGAAGGGAGACAAAGGTTTCCTGAAGGAAACTGGTTTTCACCGTCATCGATCTGAGACATGTGCACGTTCCTATTGAGATGCACATACCTTCTCTGAGCCAGTAACTGACAGCCGTCACCAAGCTGCCATCATGTCTCTGCACCAGAGTGCTGGGAACTTCAAGTACCTTTCTGTTTGCTGCTGACAGGTGATAGAAGACACCAAGCTTAGAAGATATTTTCGTGACCCAGCGTCACAGAAGTTTGGACCCACGAAAGTGATCTTCTAATCAGCACTCAGGGAGAGCTGTGGGCATAGGTGGCTTCCTTGTCTGTGAGGTTTGCTGCTGAGGTTTGTGATTTGGGAGTGCGAGTCTTGTCCCAACCTGCTGCAGACAACGGCCCCGGGAGCCGAGCAGAGGTAATGTAGTCTGACAGAACTCACCTAACGTATCTGAGCCTCAGCATTGTTTGTTATCTGTAAAATGAATCTTACAATATAAATGATTATTTGGTGGAGTTCTTGAAAACTATCTTCCACGTGTGCCCTCACGTGTGTGGAGGTCAGAGGTCAATTTGTGGGAACTGATTCTGTACTACTCTCAGCAGGGATGGAACTCAAGGTCACCAGGCTTGAGAGCAAGTGCCTTCACATATGATTTATCTCAGCAGTGTGGAGTTTCGTTGTGTTGGTGGTTTGTTTGTTTGTTTGTTTTAATTGTATCATCGTCACACAGATGATGCCAGGCATATCATATTAAAAGTCTCCAAGAGTTACTATGATAGCCATAAACTGGAGCCGCTAATACATCTCGTGGGAAGTTGCATTGTGTCTGCTGTACAACATTTGTCCAACATTAACAGCAACGGCAAAGGGCGACATTCAGCAAGGCCTTACCATGTGTTAGCCTTCAGAAGCCCACACACACTGGGCCGGCTGCTATCCTTACGAAGATTCCAGCAGACATGTATCTCAACACTACCTTGGAGAGCTGGTCAGCCCTGGCTCTGAGAGTGGGCCCGCGTCTGCTCACGCCCCAGGCACTCTCTCACCACTCTCTCAAAAGCAAACTTTCCCCATCCCAGTATGGTGAAGAGAAACAGAAAAGGGGTCACCAAGCACCGGTCCTCCTGGTTCAACCCCAGTCTGTTTTTCCCTGGAGGAGTAAACATGGTTTGTTGTGCCAAAAGAATGAAATTGGAACTCATCAGAGTCTCCATATGTACGTGCAGCCGTATCTCTGGATACTTTGACTCTTTGAGTCTTTCCTTGGCCATGATACAGCAGCCTGTCATTACTAGGAGGCCACCTCAGAGCTCTGGGAAAAAATGGCTTCTGGAGCAGGCCAGCAAGGTTGGAAAGACAAATACACAACTAGGGCTCTCCATGCTTCCTTGTGTCCCCTCTGCCCAAGGGTTCATCACGACAGGTGCACCCGAGGATGGGTTGGGGTGCTGGAACCCGTGAGGTTGAGGGAAGCCCATCCTACACACCATTAAGCAGGTATGCCTGACCTCTGACATCACAATGTCGTCATGTATAAAAGTTCATGCTTAAGAACTGGATCATTGAGTTACAAAAAAAAAAAAAAAAAAAAAAAAAAAAAAAAAAATTGCAGCTCCCTACCCCATGTTTACTGTCTTGTGCTGGAACACATTCCTCATTACACTCGGCCACAAATGGCTTGCGGACTACAGGTCAGACATGCCTGCCCAGGTCTAATGCCAAGCCATATGCTCACATGGTATATAAGAAATCCATACTCGGTATCCTGGGCTCTAAACCAACATCCCCCTGTCTATCTCTGTGTCTGTCTGTCTCTCTCAGCACAATGAGTGTGCCGTGGTGCCTGCATGGATATCAGAGGACAATTTGTAGGAGTTGTCTCTCTCTTCCTACCACGTGGATTCCAAGGACGAATCTCAGGCCACCAAGCTTCACGGTGGCAGGTGTCTATCTACTGAGCCACCCTGATGGCCTGGGATGGATCTTTAATTATCCTTTTTTTTTTTTTTTTTTTTTTTTTTTTTTAAATGATCAGAGAAGTGGCATCAAGTAATCAATCCATTCCCAGGGAGAAGGTTCCTGGCTTCCATGGTCCAAGCAAGGGTGGCCTCCTGAGAAGAAAGAGCGTTGGGCCTTACAGTTTCCAGTCTCAGTTCTGGTTCTTACTAAAGAGCCGTGGGACTGGCAGGGCGTTCTTTCTGACTGCAGCTCTGCCCGGAGCCAGCCTCCCACAGTGGGGCTGTGAGGATGGAAGGATGCTGTGTCCACACACGAGCTCAGCTCTCCCAGGGGCTGCGTGGTCCTCCACGCTGGTTTCCTATCTGGATCCTCGCTTTCTGCTATCCACCATTCTCAAGCTACTTCAAAGTACTCATCCGTTAGATGTCCTTTCACGGACAGACAGAGCATGGCCTCCTCTTGTTCATTGTCCTTACCCCATCCAAACCCTCTCCATTCTAAGCTTCGCTTGACCTTCTCTGTCAGGGCTAGAGCCCTGAGCCCCACAGTCTCTCACATGTCTCACCGTTGTGGCAGCCCGGGTTTCTACCTTCATTGTGTCTCCTCCGTGTGACTGAACTATCTCTCTGCTTGTGCTGCCGAACTTCTCCATGGCTACAGAGTCACATCCAACCTCAACTTGGCCGTTTTAATTATACTGAAAAGAAACTAGACACAAACCTAGGCGAAAGCCCCGCCCTCCTCAGGCTCATGAGTATCTCTTGGAACTCTGAATGGCCAGATGTTGTGGGCACAATAACTTGGCTTTGTTTCATCTGCAGCCAAGTTAGGGAAACTTCGCAGGCCCCGCCCGCTCTCCACAGAGCTGTAGGTAAGAGCCTGGATGAAAAAAAAAAATGATTCTCTTTAACGAAACGCACTATTAAAGGGCTCTGCAGGCTTGGCAGGACACAGGGCCTGCGGAGTTATCAAAGAGCAGATAGGGCCTTTGGACACAAAAGGAGAGGCCGGGCCCAAGCTGTTTCCTCTGATAAATGGTCCACTACCTGGGACAGGCCAGAGGCCGGCGGTGACCGCATCAGAGTGGAGCTGGGTAAAGGATCTGGGGAAGTGAGTGGACCTGAGGGTCATGTTCAGTTGGGGAGGAAGTAGCTTCAGAGTCCCGTTGGTTTCATGTTTCACAAAGGGTGATGTAGCATGGGGAACGGAGCTGTTTCCCTAGAAGAGAGTCTCCTGTTCGAAAGCTTCCTCTCCATGGGTCCTGGCTGGGGCAGAGAGCCCCTCCTACCGCACAGCAGTTCCCAAGTCTAGCTCTGTGTTGGTTGCTTTTGGGGGATCTTAAGGAAATACCAGCCCCAGGTTACCCCATCCAGCCCCAGCTGAGTTAGAATTTCAGGACATATACTTTGGACATCAGTATTTTAAAATAGAAATAGAAACAAAAGGAAGAAAACATTTACACTGCTACACATGTAAAACCAGGTGTGACTGCTTGCACTTTGAATCCCAACACTTTGGGATGCGAAGGCAGCTAGCCCTGCATCATGAGTTCCAGACCTGTCAAGGCTATATAATAAGACTGTCTCAACAAAACCACACCTGTAAGGAAACATTTACATCTAGAATATCTAGGAAAAAATTGAGACAAGGCTTCATGTAGCCTACACTGTGCTCTTAACCTCCCCCCAACTTTAAACTAACCAACCATTTCTTTTTCTTTATACATTTACCTAGATTCTGGCATTTAGTTAAAAGGTGAAAATAGAAAAATAGAAATATTGTATATTATAGCAGGTGCCTACAATATAGTTTGACACAAAACAATTTATTTAGCGCTGGGTGCTAGGCATTGCACCAGTACTTGGTAGGTATCTCATTTAGATCTCACAGCAACAAAGAAGATATTTTTTATTTCCACAATGGGGAAACTAAGGCTCAGAGAAGTTACAGTGCTTGCCTCAAGTCTCCCAGCTAGGTAGTAGTTTAACCGGGTTCCGCGTCTAAACTCCGCCTTACTGGTTCCATACCACTTCAGATTTCACACATAGTCCCTCTCTGACGTCACTTCCTGCCTTTAACCACACTCTGTTAGCATTTTCATTCCAGCATTTCCCCGACTTCATTGAAACCTGAATTTTCCACGGATCTTTCCACTTTTCCGTTTTTCACTTATCGTTACTGATTTTTGTTAGCATACAAAACAGTGGGCGTGGCTGTGACCTTTCTCCTGGACAGGTCAAAACCCCCTCCCCAGCCTGGCTCTGCGTTCTGCACATGCGCAGTTTGGTTGTCCTGCGCAAGCACCCTTCATCTCGTTGTTCTTTCCTCTCTATTTGGGACAAGCTGAATTCGGTTGTGCCAACATCCTCTATCCTCCGTTCTCATCACCCAGCGGTAACTATTGCTGGAGATAAACATGCCAGGTAGAGGCTGGGCTTCCTGGTGCTGAGCTGGATTTTAATTACAGCCAAGAGAAGAGGAAGAGAGACAGTATTAGCAAGAGTGGGATGGACAGACACTGGTCTATTGTGGTGTGGAGAAGGGAAAGGTTGGTTAAACTCTAAGTGACATGGGGATGAGACACCAAAGAGCACAGCAGTGCCGACTTGGCTGGAGAGACCCGCTGTAAATCTGATAATGTCCACACAAGCTATTTTGGTTTGGGCTCTGGCTGAGGCTCTGAAGGATCGTGGCTGGCCTCAGGCAGGGCGATGAGTCAGTCACTGAGCGAGGAGAGCTGCTATGGGTGGGGCCGTCTGGAGAGAGGGGGAGAGGCAGGAGGAGAGGCAGGTGTTTGTCTTCTGGAGGACAAGTGGTGAGTGGCAGCTGGGGAGGAGCCGCGCCAGCAGTAGGCGGAGGGGGGAGGTGGGGGGGGGTGGGGGGAATGCTAAACAACCAAGTCCATGGCAAACAACAGTGGCAGAAATGTAAGTCCCGCCACGGCTGACTTCAGCTCTACAATCGGACGTCACTGTAAAGTTGGAAAGAGGTGTTGCCTACCAGGGCCGCAAACACTGGTGCAAACTGCCTCCAGCATAATACTGGTTGGGCGAATTCTGAGCTCTCCCAGCTCAGCAATGAAAAAGTAGATATTATATTGTACCGTGAGCACTGAGGCTGGGTTCAGGTCTCCCAGGATGCAGTGGCTTTCGTGTGAAGGACGATTTCTATACAGCCATCATCTCTTCTGGGGGCTGTGGCCAACTAGAGTAGGGTCTGGGAGAACTGTACAGTACTCATTAACTAGGGGGCACCTTAGGTGTCTGTCCTATGCCCCAGTGTGACCTGGGAAGAGTCTTAAAGAAAGATTGCCTACATTGGGTTGGTTTATGGGCATATCCAAGGGCGTTGTCTTTATCAAGTTATTCGATGTGGGGAGACCCAGCCCACCATGGGTGTGCAGCAAGTCTTTGATAGAGGGTCTTGAAGGCGAAAGAAGACCAACCCAGCTGAGCTCTACCAAGCAGTCAGCCTTTTCCTGCTCCTGCCTGTGGCCAGCTGTTTCAAGCCTCTCTGTCTCTGTGACTTAACCCCCGGGGCTGGACTGTGAACTGAGATAAAACCGATTCTACCTTGAGCTGCTTCTGGTTAAGGTATTCTATTACAGCATCATGAGCCAGGATATCCCCCTAGCAAGATGCTGTCTCTTCGGCCACGTCTAGTCTGTTCTGTAATGACAACCCTTTTAGAACTGTAAGTCTGTGATGAGTTATTTCTGTCAATTAAATTTGGGAAGAATTGCAATCACCTTACTAGTTTCAAGTGGCCAAGATAGTTTGTTCTTGTGAAAAATTTGTTTCAGTTTAAAGGGACAGAAGTCCTTCAGTCTGCACAAACCCAGTGTATTAGAGTTTTCATGCAGAAGAAAGGGTGATCCCTGGACAGGAGACTATGTAGAGCTGACAGCAAGGATGAGTCCCAGTCAGTCTTTTCTTACGAAATGAAAAGGGTCAGACAAGAGCTGGAATACTTGTGAGTTTGCAGTTTGTCTGGCTTCTTCATGGATGGAGACTAAATATTAACATTTCATAGGGAAGGATGGCACTGTAGAGCTTCTCTTGTGGTGTTGTGCACACGTCATAGAGCTCCCGTCCTGTATTAGAACTGCTGCACCTGCCCAGCAAAATCTCACGTTTTTTTGTGTGCCATGACGTCACACCAAGAATCAGGATGCTCGTTTCTTCCTCCTTTTCTCTCTTCTTCCCCTCCTCCCATCCTTTTCTTCCTTCCCTTCTTTCTCCCTTCCTTTCCTCCTTCCATCCCTCCCTCCCTCATTTCTTTCCCTTGATTCTTTTCCTTCCTTCTTCTCTCTCTCCCTCCCTCCCTCTTTCTTTCTTTCTTTCTTTCTTTCTTTCTTTCTTTCTCTATTCTTTCTTTCTCTATTCTTTCTTTCTCTATTCTTTCTTTCTCTATTCTTTCTTTCTTTCTCTATTCTTTCTTTCTCTATTCTTTCTTTTCTTTCTTTCTTTCTTTCTTTCTCTATTCTTTCTTTTCTTTCTTTCTCTATTCTTTCTTTCTTTCTCTATTCTTCCTTCCTTCCTTCCTTCCTTTCTTTCTCTTCCTTCCTTCCTTTCTCTTCCTTCCTTCCTTCCTTTCTCCTTCCTTCCTTCCTTCCTTTCTCCTTCCTTCCTTCCTTCCTTCCTTCCTTCCTTCCTTCCTTCCTTTCTTTCTTTCTTTCTTTCTTTCTTTCTTTCTTTCTTTCTTTCTTTCTTTCTTGTTTTCTGTTGACCTAATCTTGCACTCTGGGAAGACCCTGTGGCCCCAAGCTCTAGAGAAAAAAAAGAAGGAAATGAAGAAAGGCAATTGGAGCCATCCCACAAGTCACCAATATGTAGGCGTCTGCATCCTGCTTTGAGAGAGCTGTTTGGCTCCGGGTGAGGGGAGAGCGACTGCTGCTGAGCTCCCTGTAGGTGATGGACTCCCTGAGGCTGCGGAGGCAGGAGCGGGTTATGTCTACTGCAGCACTGAGTCTCTGTGCTTGGCTTCCTTCTTTTCGCCTCCTATTGCTAGCTTGAGGCTCATCAACTCCCAGTGATGTCAGAGCCGCTGACTTGCTGTCTTGCTGCTCTGCACAGACTTTACTATTATTCTACTTAGTGTGTTCTGTTTCTCCCCCAGGAGACTCAACCCATCTTCCAAGGAAAGGGAGAGTTAAAACAGCAACAGAGGAATGTAGGGGAGTTTCCCCTAGTGATTTGATTGGCTGGTAAAGATGAAAGGAAGCTAAGCACTGGGCGAAGCTATGAAGGCAGGATCTTCCCGGCAGAATAGGAAGAGGAAGGTCAGATGAGACAGAGAGGAGAGAGGAGATGAAGATGGACCACATGGTCTGAAAGAGCCGCCAGTAGCCAGGGATTTCACAGGTGGTGATGGGGGGTGGGTGGGGGAACCGCCAATGCCGGTGATTAGCTGGATATAGCATGGTTCATTTTAAAAAAACTACACGCTCCAGAGTCCCTAGAACACAACAGAGAGTAAGAAGCTGGGAGACCACAGAAAATGGAAGCTATTACAATAAGATCGAAACCTAATCTCCTATCTAGGATTGGAGAGAGACCAAAAGTAAATCAGACAAGCCATTGCACGGCCCCCAGCTCATTACTAACTATTCTTAAAAAGGGCTGGGGAGATGTCTCAGAGGGAAGGGTGCCTGCCAGTCATACTGTCAGCATGGGTTTCCCCAGACCCTCGGTGGTAGCACAGAACTGACTCACACAAATTGTCCTCTGGCCTCCACACGCCCGCACAACACATAAAATAAATAAAAATAGTAATAGATACCCTCCAGGAGTGGGGTGTGAGGAACTTGCCGCGGGCTGCCCTTCCCTGCACACGCACCTGATAATATGGATGCCACAGCAGCAATGATGAAAGACACGATGACCCCGGGGCCTGCCATCTCCTTGGCCACCAGGCCGGACACCACATACATGCCAGTGCCCACGCAGCTGCCGACTCCAAGAGAGATGAGGTCCACAGTGGTGAGCACCTGAGCCAGCTTGGTCCCATGCGCCGAGGTGGCCCCGGTTCCCTCCAGCATGGACTCCACCGGCTTGGTGCGCAGGATCCGGGAGTGCACCGCATACCAGGCAGTCCCCCACTGTACCCGCCCGGGGTCCAGCGAGGCCAGAAAGCCGCTCATCTTTAACAGGAGGGCTGCAGTGGAGGCTTGCTGGTCGATAGAAGAGGACTACGGGAGCCTTAGTGGATGATCCTGGAAGTCATGGAGCGGTTAGTGCTCGTCCTTTGAAGAAAGGCCCAGCGGGAGCCGCAGCAGCCTGGTCTTGGGCATGAACGTCTGTAAGAGAGACACAAGAGAGAAGGTAAGAACTGTGGGCACAGACCCTGACCTGGAGACATGTTTGGCATACCACCACGAGCAGGAACGAGACTGTCCTTTGTTTTTACAATATGTGTTCTCCCTTCCGAGTTCCCGTCCAGTCCAAATGACTGCCAGAAGCAGCTCAGAGCCTGGTTTATTCTAGCACTGGGTGGCGGCCATTTTCTTTCTCCATGCTTCCTTCAGTCTTAGCAGTTCGGGGGCAGATAAGAAGGGGTTCTGAGGAGACTGGTGTGCCCCCCCTCCCCCGTAAAGTCCAACTGTTCTTCAAGGAATTCGATTTTCTCTAGGAATCTCATTCTGGGAGAAGGAAAAGTTTGGGACCCTGGTGTCAGCTCCGGGGAGAGCGTGTCTACCAGGAAGATATTTCACACTGTTCTGAGGACTTGGCAGATCACCTCCCAGGATAGACTGAGGGCCAGATGAAGATGCCGGGAATCACTTTGACTAGGGCTGCTTAGCTATAACTATCTTTGGATAGCCCTCTGTCTAAACGCAGATCTCACGTCAGGACCCTGGAGACAGCCTTGGAGGAGGGCCTCGATCAACACTTTCGCTTTCCATCCTGGCATTGCTACATTGAATGAATCGGCCCTTTTGGTTTACCTATCAGCTTGTCTCTTTCGATTGTTCATTGTGTTCCTTAGTTTTCTATTGCTGTGATAAGATAGCCTGACAAAAGCCACCCAAGGAAGAGAGGCTTTCTGTCGGCTTTTGGTTCCAGAGGGGGAGAGTCCATCACGGTGGGGAGGTTTGGCATCGGGCAGGGACAGCAGGGCAGCAGGAACCTGGTTGATCATGGGTTCAGTCACAGGCAGGAAGCTGACAGGGAACCACCCGACAGGAAGCAGGGCGAGGCTGTAACATCTCAGAGCCTATGGATGGACTCCCTCCAACAAGGCCCCCCCTCCTCCAAGTTCTATGGTCCGCCCACATAGTACCACCATCTGGGAAGCAAATCCTCAAATACATGAGCCTCTGAGGGCCATTTCTCATTCAGTCCGCCATGCCTGTGGAGAACAGGGGGATGAACCTAGTCCATCAGGGCTGCCAGGAGCTGAGCTCTGACTCTACGACTCCAGAAACAAAGTCTTCTGCTTGGTGTTAATGTATATAATGTATATAATGTATATAATGCAGAGCATGCGTATGAGGAGCTAAGGACAATAACTGGGTCAAAGGAAGAACTCAGCTGCCTCAGCTCCTACCTACTTCTTACTTGGCTCTGGGCAGATCTGATCTGTGATGTGGGGCCTATTTTTTTGGGGGGAACACAATATTCTCATTTGTAAAACAATAATAGAATGTAAAATTAGACCTAAGCTTCTTAAGAGGGGCCATGGGCATGCCACCCAGGGGGCTGTTTTGAAATTGGCTTTCAAATAAAACAGAAAATGTTCTGTGTGCTTTGGAGGGTTATATGGTGAAGACATATAACATTTGGGGTGGGGGGAGGGGAGTTATGGCTAACAGTGGTGTGATGGTTTGTATATGATTGGCCCTGGAAGTGAACCTATTAGGAGGTGTGGCCTTGTTGGAGTAGGTGTGTCACTGTGGGTGTGGTCTTAAGACCCTCCCCCGGCTGCCTGGAAGTCAGTCTTCTACTAGCAGCCTTCAGAAGAAGATATAGAACTCTCAGCTCCTCCTGCACCATATCTGCCTGGATGCTGCCATGTTTCTGCCTTGATGACAATGGACTGAACCTCTGAGCCTGTAAGCCAGCCCCAATTCAATGTTGTCTTTTATAAAACTTGCATTGGTCATGGTGTCTGTTCACAGCAGAGAAACCCTAACTAAAACAAGTGGAAATACACAGGATGGTGTCATACATCTCTGGAAGATGTCACATGGTGTTTTTGAATATAAGCACCTTGGCAATGGTGATCTGAGCCTTAATAATGGACTTAAAAGTCTGCTTGCTGCATCAGCAAACAGGACATCACGGATGGTCTTAAAATAGAAGGATGTTGAAACTTCCAGGAAAGCAGCTCTAGGATAAGTTAAATGGGGGTCGTAATTTGATGCGTTTGGAACTTAAGAGAAGAATTGTTCACCCTCTGAGAAGACAGAGGTTCCCACACAGTGCTGCTCATGGGGTCACGACGCTCACCTGCAGCCCCTTCTAAGAGTCGGCCATTGAGGAATGAGCATATCTCCAGAGAGTGTTCACCCAATATGGTGGTCAGCTATTCTGGTCATCTTGACACAGATTGGGTCATCTGGGAAGAGGCCATTAATGGAGAAAATGCCTCTGTTAGATGGGCCTGCAGGCAGGTCTGTGGGCATTTTCTTCATTGATGTTTGATACTGGAGAGCATTGGTGTTGGAGAGCCCTACCCACTGTGTATTTCTTGAGGCTACTTTTCGGGGGGGGGGATTCAGAACTTTATATGATTCTAGAAAGAGATTTGAAGTATGTGAAACGTTGACTCCAAGCACTGCACTGGTAAGCCAAGGCTATGTACACAAAGTTCCTACTGACGTAATCCACAAGCGTTATTAGTTTTGAATCAGGGTGTTGCTAGGTAGTGTGGCTGGTGTTGAGGCTGGCGCTTCTCCTGAATCCTTGTCCTGAGTGCTGTGACTGCAGCTGTGTGTCGTGACACCCAGCCTGCTAATATTATTAATTAACACTACTTAGCGCTTAGGCTCCGCTTATCTCTTCCTGAAGGCTTTCCAGACACTGGCTAATTAGGAGTCAGGTGAAATGCGCTAGCTTAGTTCACAGGACTGGGGTGACATCCCTTCCGGTTTAATTGACTCCTGAGGCCTGGTGTCTGTATTGTGCTCCTTCTCTGTCAGGTCCAAGTTCTGGATACAAGCCAGCATTCCTCAGGAACTTGAAGCCAGTTCCTCTCGACCAAAGGAGCCATTTCCTTATGGCCGGTAGGAGGGACAGATGCCTTGCCGTGGTGCCTGTTAGCGGTATCCAAGTGCACACACGCCGGCCTCCGGGATCCCTCAGTCTCACGGGCACCGGTTACCTGTTTCAGAGCCCATGCTGGCATCCCTGGTCTTCTCATCCTGCTCTCTAGACATCCCAAGCTCATGGGCCCCGCCCCGCCCTCATCTTCTTATTTCTCCTTATGACCCTGCTATTTCAGCTGTGTTCCCTTCTGTTCTCCACTCCCGCTCCTCTTTTTTTTGTCTTCCTCTCTCGCTCCTCTCCTCCTACCCGCATGGCCATGTCCAGTCTGCTGGCCATGCTCGGTGTACGACTTTCTCTCCCTGCTCTGGATCCTTCCAGATGCCTCTGGTTGGACTCTTTCCTCATACAACAAAAACCTTCCCCTTAATGATAGATACTTTTGAGTGGTCATGTGGTCAGTTTATACACTACTCCCTTTAAAAGGACAACATAAACCCCATTTGTCTCCATTTTAAGGACGAGGCCTGATTTGGAAAAAGGATGTAAGGCACCAGCTTCAGGAATAGACGATAAGTCCCAGGAACTAGGTCATAAGACACCAACTTCAGGGACAGACCATAAAATCCGGAAGAAAACCATAAAACCCCCTCCCAAAGAACAGCCGGGGGATAACAACAAAATCAGGGAAATATCTTGTCTCTGAGTGGGCCATCTGTGCTGGGCGGCCCTATTTCATCCTATGCTTAAACAGTCATGGCGTAGGAATGCAGACCGCTGACCACCTGTGACCCCCTAGCACCCACCAATGAAATTTTAGATGACCTAATCCATCTAGAGAGTTCCCCGTTCCCTATAAGAAGGCCCGTGTGCCTCTGTCTGGGGTCTCCATTTGTAATAATGGTTGAACTCTTTATGCTGGTTGTTTCTGCAGAATAAGTGCTCTTGTTTTTGCATACTATCTGGGTCTTCCTTCAGTGATTTTCAGATCCCCACACCCTTCCCCACCTGCTCCTCATCCCCCCTTTCTCTTTCATCCACAGTTTCTCTTCTCTTCCTCATCCTTATCTTTCCGTGTCTTCCTACATGATTAGTGAAACAACAGGAGCCATGGCTCACAGGGTCGCCTTGGACTCTTAGAGGAGAATGAGCGTGGAGCCACGCCTGTGGTGATGGAATGAAAACAGGTCACCACACCAGTTAGCGTGCGATGTGGATATGGAAAATTTCACAAGGCTCCTCCCCTAGAGGAAGATCTACAGTCAACCAACGGCCGCTGGGGGAGAGAGAATCGGTGCTCTCCGGGAGCACCCCTTTGGTGGCTAGCCAGTCCCTGTGGTCAGCCCTAAACATGTACATACAAGCAACACTAAATGGACTCTCTAGAATATATATATATGTGTATATTCTCTATATATGCATGCACATGTATATGTAATATATATGCATGCATATATGTTATATAAATGTAGTGCTCAGGTGTGAAATTATCAAAATCAAAGAACAGCTTAAGCTAGGTGAAGCTGTTGGAAGTCCTCTGGAGACACGGCATTGAGTAAGTGGAGGGTCTGGTATGCCCAGCATCCTCAGGGAAGGACGCTCTTGGCAGTGCGAAGAGGAGGAGGAGGAGGAGGAGGAGGAGGAGGAGGAGGAGGAGGAGGATCTGAGCGCTGTGTGTGAGTTAGATGACCGGCAACAGCAACTCAACTGTAGCGACAGGTGTGCCA
Organism: Apodemus agrarius; assembly: GCA_964023405.1. NCBI lineage: Eukaryota > Metazoa > Chordata > Mammalia > Rodentia > Muridae > Apodemus > Apodemus agrarius. Next base: position 139,207,727 of record OZ030007.1, read on the forward strand.
GAGGAAGCAATGGAGGCAGGGAAGGCACAGGCCCCTGTCCCAGGTCACCGCCTTCTTCAAGGGTGGGACCAGAGCTTGGCCCATCCTCATGCAGGGCCAGGGCCCGGGTGCCTGACTTAACCTGATGAAAATGCACCGGGGGCCCGTCTGCTGAAAGATCTGCAGTGTGGGATTGTCTCTAAGGGCAGTGTGGGGACACTGGATGACCCCATTCAGTGAGCACCGTGGCTTCTCTGCCTACCGCTCTGTCTACTGCTATGCCAAGTGTAGCATGCAGGGAAGGCCATTACTAAGAGACCCAGGGGTGGAACTGATCCCTCTGGGAATTTTCCCAGGCACAGTCCAGGCAGTAACTGTAATTACTGCCCACACTGCTGGCCTCGGAGCGCTGTAACCTAACACCGCAGAGCAGCAGCCCCGGGCCAGGTGACCTCATGCTTTCTACAGGCCTGAACTTTAACTAGCCAGGATTATCCTGATTTACACTGCTCTTGCACAGGAGAGATTGCACAGTGGAATTGACATGTGTGGTGGCTGTCACTAACCTTCCAGACAGACTGTCCTTCGAATAGTATGAATTACAGCCAAGAAACTGCAAACAAGGAAACTTTCCCTAATTACAGAAGTACTCCTCCCAAACAGACCTCCCACACCCTCCATTCCCCAGGCTGTAAGGAGCGCTGTAATTACCGCTCAGAGTGCTTCTGGCTTTAAGAGAATTGAATAAACTCTTCTCTCCTGCTGTGACCCTTTAATACAGTTCTTTGTGCTGTGGTGACCCCCCACCCCCAACGATAAAATTATTTTTGTTGTTGCTCTGTAACTGGGATTTTGCTACTTTTATGAATGATAATCTAAAGAGCTGTGCTTTCTGGTGGCCCCAGAGGACCCCTGTGAAAGGGTTGACCCTGTAAGGGGTCTTGATGCTGCGCTAGGAAGGGACTTGATAAGCCGTGCCGGTGTTCTCCCTGTCACCTTGGTGGCCGGCCAGTCAGCGCACTGCGTTTCGTCGGGAGACTTGGCCTTTTTGTGAGCAGTGGGCTGGACAGAAGTGTACAGGGTTTGGTGTATAAGGTGTGTAAAGGACTTTACGGTGTGATGTGAGTGGGATGGAGTTGCTATAGCAGGAGGCTGGTAGGCAAACAATACAGTCACGATTGGAGAGGCTGACAGCCATCCTCAGGCAGGTGTAGGCTGTGTGTTTCCATTTTTAGAATCCTTTGCAACAGAGAAACAAACAAACAAACAAGGTTGAGGCCCAGTGCGCCCGGCCAGGTTGAATGGTGTGTTATGCCACAAAGGGTTCGTGGGCAGGCCCTTCCTGTTTCCCTGTCTTGTCCTGTCCTGGGTAGGTTGGTGAGGTCTCCTGTCAGCCCTCCTTTCCCAGGGTTGCAGAAGCTGCATGGTTTGCACTGGTTCCCTGGGAGGCTTGTCTTGTCAGACACTGTCAAAAGAACGTTAGGAAAGCAGAGCAGGCTCACCAGGGAGGCGACAGTCTCTATTTGCATTCCGTACTCTTGGTTACAAGAAACTGTAACGAAAATGTGGATAATTAACTAGGACAAAGGGTGAAGGTGGTGAGACTTTCTCCCTGGCTTAATTCCCTTTCGGGCAGTTCCTCGGAGCTCATGCTTGCTTGGTACAAGCAGGGGTTCAGGGATATCTCCTTTTTTGGTAGGAGAGAACCAAATGTACAAAAGGAAGCCAGCGCTGAGGTGACTTTGAATATCCATATTCATTAAGCCCGGATTATGCTAATCAGAGTTGTTGTTGTTTTTCTCTGAAGCTTCACTGCTGTGGTCTTCCCAAGATGAGCAATAAAGGCATGTTGTGCTTTCTCTAGCACTCGAATTACCGTCCTCAAAATACTTCACCGCTCTGACTGAGGCTCATAGAGCCCGGGGAGGGGCCTGTTCTCCTGGTTCTCCTCCTGGTTTTGCCTGTTTGTGGCTCCAAGCCTGATGAAACTGAAAGCATTTTTGTTTCAGGACAAAAATGATCATGGTCCGGAGGTTTACTCGGTACACAGGTTATAGGCACGTTTAGTGGCTCAGAGAGAAAGAAAATGTAAACTAACAAAACAGTCAACAGCCAAAACCCCATCCTCACCCGGCTTTCCCAAGTGGGAGGGATTATGCAAATCCTTCCATGACAGTCCTTGGGGGGCACATCTGGGTATCAGGAATCACTGGTGACAGAGGCTGCCCCCTTGGAGCGGCTGGCCTAGTCCAGCTATTACAGAGAATGTCTTAGCAATGTCCTCAAGCCAAATGGTATTAGTTAGGAGAAGCTGCCTGGATAGTAAGCACTGCCTAGTGCCTGTAGGTCTAAAGACCCCTTGCGAGGCCCCTTGCACCCCTCTATCTCCGGGTCTGGGGCTAACCTTTCCAGCCTCACAGACTTTCCAAGGGTGAGGTTCCAGCTCCTGACTGACAGTGCAGCCTAAGGGTTCACATTGCAGCTCTGCCCTCCTGACTTTGCCCTCCAGGCCTGCCATCTCTATAGGCCTGCCAGGCCTAGGAACCTCTGTGTTCCTCAGGGTCTGCTTAGCCCTGCCATCTCTATAGTGGGACAATGTTGGTGCCTAGCTCACAGCTGTGGTGGAGAGCGGAAGAAAGGCACGTGGCGCCTTTGGTGATGGTGCGTATCATCAACTCTGTCACCTGCTGTGGCTCCTGATGCTCCTTTTGTCACCTCTTAGACCTCACTCACATGCACCCCTTACCCGGGTGCCCTCTGAGAGCCCTTGGCCTGCCTCCCAGCCCTCATTCAGTATGTTTTCCGTAGAAGCTTCCCTGGTTTCTCCCGTAGACTGCACAGCATGCTATCTATTCAAAGGACTCAAGTGGCCATGTGCAGTCACGGCTGCAGAAACCAGCTTTCTCACCCCTTATCTTTCTTCATCATAGCAAGAGATGAGGGTGGAGAGCGAGGTCCACAAAATGGCTGCCACATCTGAAGACTCCAGTTCCCCAGGACCCACCTGATAGTAGGAAAGAACTGACCCCCATAAGTTCTGACCTTCACACACGTGCAGTGACATGTGCACACACCACACACACACACACACACACACACACACACACAGACACACACACAGCCACACACACACACACACACACACACACACACACAGAGTAAATAAATACATGTGATTTAAACTTAGCATATGGAAGAAGTCACTGGCAGACAGGAAGACTGGAGAGTCTTCCCCATCAAGGTGCACATACAATAGATAAAGTCCAGATAAACAACGACCCATGAGGGCCCAACCCACAGGACCAGGTGCCACAGAGCATCTAGCCCGACTCTTGGTTCTGTCCCACTTCTGCTCTTGGAAGGAAACTCTTTCATAATAATCAATCAGTCTCTGCTTCTGGTGTTATTCACACATCTCTGCCCAATCTTCTGTTTCAGGAGATAACCCCCCAGAAGTCCCAGTAGGTGCCCACCTGGCTCTGAAGCCCACTAAAATGGGGCAACACCTCAATTTGTCCTCCAGCAGCCTTGGCTTTTACCACCCAACATTCAGACACCTCTGTGGGTTCCTAGGGCATGGTAGGTCCACCTGCATTATCCTTCTGACCCTGAAATCATGGTCCTTTCCGACCAGATACAGGGCTGCTGTATCAGACTTGGATGGTCTGCTTAACCCTTCCAAGGATGCCCTGGTACCGCTGGCTTGAGTTCTGTTGGCTTCTACTCTTGGCAGTGTTTCATTCTGTAGCTGTAAAGACAAGGGCTAATCTGTTTCTGGGATATACCTTCAAGTTTTAGAATACAATTGGCATTTTTTGACATTTTCCTAGACTATACACATCCTTAATATATTCTGTGACCAAAAAAAGTACCTCCTTATGTTATAACTTTTGTTTTACAGACTAGTATCTCTTATTTTATTTTATTTATTTATTTCTGTCTTTTCCCCCTCCCTCCCTCCTTCCCTTTAATGTATGAGTTCTCTGCTGCATATACACCTACATGCCAAAAGAGGGCATCAAATCCCCTTGTGGGTGGTCGTGAGTCAATGTGTGGTTGCTGAGAATTGAACTCAGGACCTCTGGAAAAGCACCCAGTGCGCTTAACCGCTGAGCCATCTCAGCAGTCCCATAGGTTAGAACTTCAAGACAGTTATGTTCAGATTGGGCACTCCAAAGCGTATTATGGTGGATTTTTTTGGTCTACAAGAGAATGGTGAGGAATATTTCTTTTTTGTTGTTGTTATTATTACCTGTTTTGCTTTTTTGAGACAGGGTCTCACTACGTAGCCTTTGGCTGGCTTGGAACTCACTATGTAGACTAGGCTGGCCTCAAACTAACAGAGATTTCCCCCTCTTCTGCCTCCCAAGCACTGGTATTAAAGTTCTATGCCAGCATTGCTAGTCTATAGGAGAGATATTTTTGATTACTCTGGCTGTGGTGTGTGTGTGTGTGTGTGTGTGTGTGTGTCTGGGTGTGTGTGTGTGTATGTCTGTGTATGTGTGTCTGTGTGTGTTTGCCTATGCTCCATGCACATGTGTACTCATATGTATGAATATGAACAAGTCCCTCCTGAATCATGCTATGTTGGTGCCTGACAGGGTCATCTGAATGTACAATTGGCTTCAGTGCTGGGCTTCCTCTGATTTTCTAACTATCAATATTCCTAATATACCTTTGCTAGGTGCTTAATTCATCAAACTCACATGAAAAGTTTTTCTCATCATCTACCATATTATTTAACAACGTGCTATAGCATTTACATTGTTCACAGAACCTTGGAAACAACTGACTTTGTTTTGCTTGGAATTCCTTTAAAGGGGATTCGAATGGATAACAAGAGGTCTCCCCGGGGCAGCTCTGCAGAGAGCTGGCACCATTTCAGCTTCCTGTTCAGTCCTTTCAGTTTCTTTCTCTGTTTCTAAAAGTTACTGATTGATTAATCAAAGTCTGCGGCGACGACAAACAGCTCCATATCTGAAGCCTCTTGTCTCCTGCTGGAAATCTATTCAGAACTGTGGATTTTGAACAAATCTAGACTGTGAGCCT
>OZ030007.1:139217754-139395254 GCA_964023405.1 Apodemus agrarius
TCTATCTATCATTCTATCTATCTATCTATCTATCTATCTATCTATCTATCTATCTATCATCACCATTTGTCTTGTATCCATCCATCCATCCATCCATCCATCCACCCACCCATTCTTCCACCCTTTCTTCTATCTACCTCCCTCTCCATCTTTAAGTAAATTATCTTGTTTTGACACTTATTTAAGTGTCAGGGTTTTATTGTCTGCCTCCTTCCTATAGACTGCGAATTGAAGGCATATCCCTTGTTAAGTGTCCGGTGACTAAAGCAGGCACTCATGCAAAGGAGGTTTATGGCAAATCTTTGTTTTTCCACATGACTGTTTTGCTATGGGACACAATAGAGTATTGAGCACAAATTTATTCCCTCAGAAAGGCATAATCTCCTATAGAAGTTTGTGACGACCTCTGCTATTTTGAGACATTTTTTGCAATGTAAGCTACTCTATATCAAGTCAAAGAGCACGGAACTGTACAGTCATCTGGTTCAAGTCCCAGATTTTACAAGTGAAAAAGAATTCTCTTTTCTTTGGCTTCCACAAATTCTTTTGAGAAATACAAGTATCTGGAAACAATTATGCCTAATTATAAATGAATTATCTGTCTATGGCTTTTATCCTTTTATATTCATTAAGTCAAAAGAAGCCTGAATAAATCTACACAGAATTAGAATATAAAAACATTTACTATTAAAATATTACAATTTAGCTAAATTTAGAATTACTTTTTTTTTGAGAGGTCCCACACAGCACCCTGGAAACTTTGGGCTTTTACCCAAACTTTGTGGTTTTTACCTGACAGATTGTTTGATTCATTCAGTGTGGAGGAGAAGGCGCGTGACGGACCTGTCACTTGGCTGCTTCATTCTTTTTCATCTGGGAGAAAAGAGAAGGAAGCTTTGACAGTTTGGGGATTTAATGTTTTTGAAGAACTAAAATGTACATTGCATTTTAGGGAAGCTGTTTATTTCTAGCTTTTAGAGTCGTCTTTGAGGGATGGGAGATAGAGACATGAGAGTCCCCCAGAAACCCATCGGCCAACTAGCCTGACATAGACACTGGCGAGCCACAAGAGACATTCTCAGTAAGGCAGAAAATGAGGAGTAACACTTTAGGTTGTCCTGATCTCCCTGCAAATGTTTTAATCACACACATGAATAGACCACTCTGTGGTGGTTTGAAAGAAAATGGCCCCCATAGACTCATTGGGAGCAGCACTACCAGGAGGCGTGTTCTTGTTGGAGTAGGCGTGGCCTTGTTGGATGAAGTGTGTCTCACTGGATGTGGGCTTTGAGGTCTCAGATGCTCAGCCAGGCCTAGTGTGGCACTCTCATCTTGATGCTTGCCCATCTGGATGTAGAACTCTCAGCTACCTCTTTAGTACCATGTCTGCCTGCGTGCTGCTGTGCTTCCCGCCATGATGACAATGGTCTAAACCTTTGGACTGGAAGTCAGCCCCAAGTAAATGTTTTCCTTTCTAAGAGTTGCTCTGGTCCTGGTGTTTCTTCACAGCAATAGAAACCCCAAAATATTATTCAAAGTAACATCATGTAAAAAAAAAATTCCCTTAAGATACATTATATGGAAACAAATACAACCAAAGGTATGGAACTTGGCCATAAAGTGTGAGCCAGCTCCACTCCTTTCTTTGAAAGGCACCGGCGGTGTTAAGAGTGGGGAGCTATGGTGGTGGGACTAGGAGGGGTTTGTGTATTCATAACTTCTGTGGTTGGTATTAATCCTATAAAATGATAAAGAATGTAACCTCTAGGTGACGGTGGTTTGGCTTTAAGATGATGCAAAGGTGACACTCATGACCTTGAATTTTGACCTTCTCCTGGGTTGATCGCATTCAGTGATACACACATGACCAATTGCACACAAATAGCCTGGTCCTCTGGTGTGCTGTCTTGCAAAGATGCGCTATTCAGTTCAGTAGGTTTGAAGTGTTCAGTGCATTTTTGACTTAGGATACTTCCAGCTTATGAAAAGCTCACTGCGACGTCTCTCTGCAGTAAGCAGTAAGCAGAGAGACATCTGTATTTCACTTGAAAACCAATCACAGAGGGCTCCAAGAGCACCACACATGCTCCTGCTCCTGCCTCTGACCCCAGAGGATATTTGAATCTCCTGATTTTGGAGTAATGCCTCCATGCATCTCCATCTTGGCAAGCTGGCTTAGGGTCCGGGCTCTCCTCTGCTGCGTGAAGTGCAGGTCCACAGTGCCACCGGAGGGGAGAATTTACCCCAGTCCCATGACTTTAGCGTCTTAAAGCTTGGTTTTCTTTCTCTTCATGTTGATGTCTCCAAAGACAACTAATTTGTCTAAACTCATTGGGTGTTCTAAGAATTCTAGCTGTCCTCCGCAGGATACAGAACAAGTGGCCGTGCCCTCCTGACGCCTTGGCCTCCAGGACTGTCACTCCTTCAGTTCTGGTCTCCACACCTTGACACCCCACGGTCCCCCCATTCTGCCATGACTTCCCTTTTCTGAAGGCATCAGTTGCTTCGGCTTGGTTCTCTCCCTCATTTATTGATATTTACACATATTTATATAAATATGTATACATAAATAAATATAAATACATATCTTTATATTTATTTATACACTCTCATTTATTGCCTAAAATTCATTACAGAGCAGTGAAGCCCACGGTTGCGTGTGCAAGTCTGTGTGCAAAGTGACTGTGACCTCGTGCCACTTTGTGAAGAACCAAAGGTAGGAGGAACCCGTTCTCCAGAAGTGCCTAGCTGCCGGCTCACGGCCAGCTGCCTCTGTGGTGTCTGCAGCGTATGGAGTCAGTGCGTATGCAAAGGGTGTGTCCCACATCCAACCATTTTCCATGAGGCTTGGAATAGCTTTGCTGAAACCTCAACCTAAAGCCCCAGCCCTTCCTCCTGACTGTGCAAGGCGTGAAGTTGAGGCTGCAGGTGGAAATCATCCTTGCCAACCCGGACAGACAAACCCATTCCTGTCCTGCTGCGCCTCTTCTATACAACAAAGCTCTGCAGAGTACTGCGCCGAGGCAGCTCACAGGAACGCACACTGCTGTGCTCTGCAATCCAAGGCACGCACGAGCGCCAGTCCCTCTCTTTGCCAGGAGCAGTTTTTCTAGGGCCAAGGGAGTGGGAAGGAGGACATGGCAACCGCTATCTTGTATTTTGACAACTCAAACCATTCCAACAGAGAAGCCTCCGTGTTTGGAGCCTGATCTTGAAAATGCTTAATGCATTTTGCTGGCCCAGGCAAGACCTGTGAATTCAGTTCTCCCTGCTTGGGTTTTAGGTCTACACCTCTTCCATTCAATTAGCTAGATTTCTCCAAACCAAAGCTCTTGGGACACATTACAGGACTAAAACATTTCCATATTGCTCTGAAGCCGGGATTTCGTATTGCGGCGTTGAAAGATGAAGGGATAACATAGGCCAGAAGACCCTGTCTTTTAGTGAGGTGAAATGAGGAGCAGTTAGTGGTGACACATCTAAAATGCAAACCTCAGTACTTAAAAGAGTCCCCAGCTCTCGATCTTGTATATGTACTCATCAAGGTAGAAGGATTTGTTGACTTCTATGTGCCTGATGCTGCCTGGACTTAGGTAGTGTTCAGATAGAGAATAGCTTCAGTTTGGGTGATGTTTACTATGCACCAGGTGGGTCTCTCTCTCTCTCTCTCTCTCTCTCTCTCTCTCTCTCTCTCTCCCTCTCTTTTCCAACAACCCTAGGAGAGATTATGTTTTTAGTTACCCTCAAATTGGAGATGAAGAAACAGACACAGAGCAGTTCAGGTGCAGGTCGGAAGCCCTGAAGCTCCTAAGGGCAGGGGTGGGATATGAGTCCAGGTGGCCCAGTGGCGTGGGCTCCAGAACAACAATTCCAGGATGATGAAAAATTTTACACGCTGTCCAACATGGCTGCTAGTAAGTGTATGTGGCTATTAATGCTTGATGTGTGGCTAATGCTGCTGAAAATGGGATTTAAAGTGTTACCCAATTTTAATTATAGATTTGCCTCAGAGATACTGTGGGTTTGTTTCAAAGCCACTGCAACACAAGTGAATGAAGATATTGCAGTAAAATTAGCCACAGGCTGTTTGTATATAAAAAAATCTGTGTTTATATTGTTTTATAGGATAAGAATGCAATACTCTTGTGCCTAAAAAAAATGCATACATCCTAGTTAATTCCTGCAAAAAATGTGTAACGGTCAAATATACTACCGGAGAAGATGGTTCTGGTAGCCGTGCTAGAGGCACAGTTGCTAGAACCCCTCAGTGGAGAGGAGCTGGAGACATGGCTCACTTGATGGACAAGTGTGCTGTGCAAGTGTGAGGACCTGAGTTCAATCCCCAGAACCCAAGTTACAACTGGGCAGGTGGTATGCTTGCGATCTCAGTAATGGGAAAGCAGAGCCCTGAGCCCTGGAGCAGATAAGGTGGAGGGAGATTGAGGAAGACACCCATTGGCCTCTGGTGGCCAACTCCCCATGTGTGCACACACGTGTGCATGCACACACACGTACATATGTATACTCACACACATGTACATACAAATACATGCATGGACACACACAATATGCATATACACAAGCACACACATGCATACACACATACATACACACATGTACACACATGAGCACACACACATGAACACATGCACACCCACAATACACATATACACATTCACATGTAGCCATATGTATGCACACATACACATACACACAAGCACACATGCATACCACAAGCATACACACAAATGAACATGCATGCACATGTATATCATGCACACATGAACATGCATGTACAAGTACACACACCTGCACACATATAAACATGATGCACACTATACCATATACAAACAATGCAGTATTTATGAAGTGCAATAAGACAAAGCCCAGTGCAATAAAGTATGCCTGTAATTTAAATTTGTATAGCCAAATACAAACATGACTGGTGGCTCTTCCATTGGATAACACAACTGCACACTTAATAACTGCAGAGATACCATCAGAAAGATTCTGGCATCCTTTAGAAGAGGACACTGAAGGTTCCAAAGTTAGAATGTCAAAGAACCAGGCCTCAGCCTCTGGAGCCACGTGCTCTGCCCACTGGCGGTGTCTGTCCCTACCCCCTGCCATCTTCCCTCCTGGCTCTCTGTCTCTTTCCAAAGGGAACTGAAATCCTATCTTTCCTCTTTTGCCCTTATCCACCCATCTCTTTCCCTTCCTCTATTATTAATTAGTAACGTTGTAAGAGCATGCTGTGGCAGGTGTGTGTGTGGCCAGGCGGCCTTGTCAGGAGAGACATCTTCTTCCAGTTAGATAATGCTATTCTAGAACAAGAACATGCACTGGTTTATGGCTTGGGGGCGGGGGGACTATCACCTTTTCCCCAGTGCCCTTTCAAACAGACCAACTTTAGATTGATCTGCACTGAGTCAGGTAAGTGGTCTGTACCCAGATGCCTTCCTCTTCCTCTTGATGATTCAGAAGTTGTCTGCCTAGGAAGCTTTGCTTTAATCATGGGCATAAACAGAGTAAACAAACACAAATACTTGTCTACCCAGGAGAAAGTACCCAGGCTATCCCTTTTGGCGTTAGCAGATAAGGAATTCTTTTACCTAGAGGATAACCTGCCCATTTAATCACAACTGGTGATCGCTGTTGTATGCAGGGTCAGACTGACCTGACTCCCAGACACACTGAGAAGAATCTAAAGTTACTCTGGGACGAGGAGCACACCAGTATTTCCAGTGACCTGGAAAGCAGAGCCGGTTGGGAAGTGGCTAAGGAGGGTTGACCTTTAGGCCAGTGAAAATATGGGGAGAAAGGGTATTTGTGCATTCACATCCCAGAGGCCGTCAGTTTCTCCCGCCACCCCAGTGAAACACTGTAAGCCCGGTGGGTTTGAAATGCAGATTGACCTACATTGGTGCAGATTGACCTACATTGGTGCAACCATCTTGCTGCTCTGTCAAAATCCAAAATCGTGAACCACAAATGAGATAGAACATGTTGTGTTTGCCTTTCTGGGTCTGGGTTACCTCACTCAGTATAGATTTGTGTGTGTGTGTGTGTGTGTGTGTGTGTGTGTGTGTGTTTTGTTTTGTTTTGTTTTTTAGTTCTATCAATTTACCCAGACATTCATTGTCTCATTTTTCTCTGTGTTTGAGTAGAATTCCCTTGTGTATATGTATATAAAGTGGAGTAAGTAACCACAGAAACCAGGAAAGTAAATAGGGAAATGTGGGTGAGGTGGAGTGGGGAAGTAGCTATGTCTAGGGGAATAGCAAGAGACAGCACTACGAAGGGGGAGATGGGAAAAGTGGGCGCGGGGCTTAACTAGGGAGAGAAATACACATGGAGAGGGAGGGAAGAAGGACAGACAACACTAAGGATGTTTGAGAGATCTATAGAAAATCATATTATTTTGTTTACTCTAAATTACATGTAATAGTTATGTACACACACATTTAAGTGAAATTACTCTTCCACTTGAGTAATAATGCTCCCATCTAACAAAATACACAGTCCCAGGCATGGTACGTTCAACTTGTTGGTTAGGGTAGTTCAAGAGACCACCGCCACTACCACCACGCAATGTAGGCCATTGTTATTACCCCCGGCTGTCTTCCAGAATTTGAAGATAAGTCCCTATTGCTGATGACACTACACACGTTGGGCACAGAACTTGGCACAGTCAATCCTCAGCTGACCTGGAATCTGCCTTCTTTAAGACTAGTTCTCACGAGAGAGCAGGTGCAGACATGTGGAAAACACAGTAGTCTCACCCCATTTTGGACGCATATAAATCACAGCAATGGCCAGCACAGTCAGATGTCTGCAGAGGTGCAATAGTGGCACTTGTGTCTTGGCAGCAACCAATAACCATCTCACTAGGCTTAAAGCCTGCTCAGTAGTGTCCTTTCCCAATGCCAGGACAATCTCTAACTGCCTCCTAAACACTCATTCCTATGCCCATGAGTAAGTCCTGTATCAAACACAGAGACCATTACAGAAATTGACAAGTGGTCAAAATGACGAGTCCTGACTGTGGGGTGCCCATCCCTACTGACACATCCAAACTCACCCTACATCTAAGGGGCAGGGGACAGTGTGAAGAGAGTGTGTGTGGGAATCACAAGAACCAGAGGACTGGGATGTCTACTGTGAAATTGTGTCTTCTGCAAGTGACAGGAACATTGTTTCCATGAAATCTCAATGATATGATTGCTTAAGCCAGGCTCCTGAAAAGAAATGACACCCCCAGCTGACACGCCAACTCAGATAGGGGAGATCACAAAGTCCCTTTCCCTGGCCCACCTAGATGAAGAGCTCTATGTAATTAATGACTTCTCTGAGAGCGAGCATCAATTTTTCCCAGGGAGATCCTCCTAACTGGCTCTCTAATGTCAAGTGGTCAGCCTTAAAACATGAATCTGAGCAACACAAAATGAGCTCAGCAGGTGTTATTTATGTACGTGTGTGTGTGTGTGTGTGTGTGTGTGTGTGTGTGTATGTGCGACTATAATAATTACAAAGCAAGAGTTCATGAATCTGAGGTGGAGTGACACAGGAGGAGCTGATGGGAGGAAAGGAAGGGGTTAAAGATGCAAAACCAGTTAACATTCACAATATGCTCAAGAAAGTAAAGGAGTTAAAAGAGAAGAAACTGGCTCTTAGGGAGGCATGAGCCAAGCAGGAGAAAGAGATCTGAAGACATGTGTGATTTCCCAAGATGCTAAGGCCAGGGGTGTAGCTCACCGGGATGTAGGGTACTCGCCTTGTGTGTATGAAATCCTTTATTTAATACCTACCACTGAAAAAGGAGAAATATGAAATGTAGCATTATACTCAAAAATTAGCATGATTAGGCATGTATGCACAAGCATGGTGCATGTGTATAGAGGTCAAAGGTTACCGCATCAGTCTTAGCAGCTCCCGTAACCAAACAATCCTCCTGACTCAAGATGTATTCACCAGTGGTCCCATACGTGCTAGGTGCTAAGGAGGCAGGCACGTGAGCTAGGGTTCTTCCTGAAGGCGCTTTTCAGCCTCCTCCCCAGTGCTTCCCAGTGCGTTGGTGTGAATTTAAAAAATCAGCTGTGCATTTTGTGAAAAGGTGGTTTCTGCCCCCAAAGGTTTAGAATGGAGCCTGGAGTTCTACACTCCTAAGAGATTTCCCGAAGACGCCTGTGCCACATCGAGTGGCAGGCTCTGCCCTCCCTCTGGGCCAGCACAGGAGCTATTCATCTTGCTTCTCATCCCATTTTTCTTTGCCTAGCTCAGTAAGTCCCATACCTGGTGATGCCTGAGATCACCCCAGAAATGCAGCAAAAACAGGAGCAGAAACACAGCTCCCCAGTTTCCCACTGGGCTTCTGCGCCCACTCGTCTGCATCTGCAGTCTGAGAATCAGTGTTAAAAGAATTCTCAACTGAGGAATGTTGAATGGCTGAGAAGTATCTAAAGAAATGACCAACATCCTTTGTCATCAGGGAAATGCAAATCAAAACAACCCTGAGATTTCACCTCACACCAGTCAGAATGACTAAGATCAAAAACTCAGGAGACAGTGGGTGTTGGCGAGGATGTGGAGAAAGAGGAACACTCCTCCACTGCTGGTGGGATTGCAAGCTGGTACAACCACTCTGGAAATCAGTTTGGTGGTTCCTTAGAAAATTAGACATAGTACTTACTACCTGAGGACACAGCTATACCATTCCTGGGTATATACCCAGAAGATGCTCCAACATGCAATAAGGATACATGCTCTACTATGCTCATAGCAGCCTTATTTATAATAGCCAGAAGCTGGAAAAAAACCAGATGTCCCCAACGGAGGAATGGATATAGAAAATGTGGTATATTTACACAATGGAATACTACTCAGCAATTAAAAACAATGAATTCATGAAATTCTTAGGCAAATGGTTAGAACTGGAAAATATCATACTAAGTGAGGTAACTCATTCACAAAAGAACACACATGGTATGCACTCACTGATAAGTGGATATTAGCCCAGAAGTTTGGAATACCCAAGACACAAGTCACAGACCAAACTCCAAACTCTGCTCAAGCAGAGGATGCCCTTGTTGGTCGTCAAAGGGAGGAGAGGCCCTTGGTCCTAAGAAGGCTGGATGCCCCAGTATAGGGGATGCCAGGACAGGGTAGAGGGAGTGGGTGGGTTGGTGAGCACGGGGAGAGGGGGAAGGGATAGGGTGTTTTTGGAGGGGAAACCAGGAAATGGAATAACACTTGAAATGTAAATAAATAAAATACCTAATTAAAAAAAGGAAAAAAAAAGAATCAGTGTTAAGATTAATGTATTAAATCTAAGAGTCTTAACAAAAACCGCTTGGCCAGCTTGTTCTAATTGCTTGTTAGAGAAACTCCTAGCAACCTGAGCTGCACTTTGAACATCTCTTGTGAACATCAGAGGGTTTGGCTCATCCCTACCACCGTGCACTTTTCCTTGAGACCACTCCGCACGGTCGACTAACTAGGTGTGGTGCTATCGTTAGCGTCTGTGTCTCTTAGGCTCTGAATTCTTTGAGCTGTGTTTGTCTCGGGCACTGTGGTATTTCTGGTACCAAGTCAAGGACTATTGCCACGTAGGTGGTGCTTGGGACACAGGAATCAATGAATGAGTAGACACATCTCGCAGCTGTTCTCATTCAATGTTCATGAGTCTAAGAACCACAGACTTTAACACTTCTATTTTCCCTAAGGGAAAAAAAAGGCATCTGGGTTATGCAACAGTCAGGGTTCTTTAGAAAAACAGAACCTATAGACTGGATATTTATCCACAGGAGCTTATTAAATTGGCTTACGATTCAGGTTGGTAGTGTTAGAGTGTCTGTCTGAGACCCTTGTAGGTCCTGGGGTTTTCCCCCCACAGATGCCCCAGTGTTGGGCTAAAGACCTGGTGGATTCCCAAGAGCTCCTGGTTTTCAGTCCACACTGTAAGCGTGGTGGAAATAAGAGAAGGAGGGTGGAAGCAGCGGTGGGGGCACTGGGGGTAGGGGGGATGAACGTGCCAGCAAGATGCAAAGGCAACGGAGTAGAAAGCGTTCTCCCTCAGGCCTCCTTTTATCTGGCTGCCACAGAAAGAGCTGCCTGCATTAGAGTGAATCTTTCCAGGGCAACTAACCTAATAAAAGACAACCCCTCACATTTTCTTTTAGTCCATTCCCAAGCCAGCTGAGTTTGCAGCCAGGATTAACCATTATACATAGAGAAAGTGTCCCAGTCAGTGATGACACAGTAGGAGCCCAGCCTTGAAACCAGCCTTCTGAGTGACAGGCTAGTCCTCTCTGTATCCCTCTTAAATACTCACTACAGCTTTATATAGAGTCCAATCTGGGGACATTTATTTAAATGTCCCAGTGTGGTACTTGCTATGATTGCAGAAATTAAGAATGCTAACAGCTTGCCCCACCTGGCATCCCAAGGACAGGCACTTAGCCTGAGTAGTGACTTGGTAAGTGCATCTTGTAAGAATACAGTGGTTTCCCCCTAGTGACCTCCACGTTTTGCCTTTTTAACTCGAGCAGAGGAGAGATTGTATGTAGCTGAAATCAGCCTTCCCTCATGCCCACTGAGTGAGGTTTAGGAGCCTTTAATATCATCCGGATATCGGGTCAGAACTGAACCGCAGGCAACCAAGCTCCCCATGAGGACCCTTCGTCCTTTCTGAGACGGACGCTGTACAGGTGGAAGCTGTAGTCTTAAAAGATGCTAAAAGCTGGGCTGCTGTGGTTTCGCCTGTTGGTAATATTATGTGCTGAGGAGAGCAGAGAGCCTGGGTGGTACCAAGAGGATGGTCGGGAATGGTTGTGTGTGTAATGAAAGGTTTCTCTGAGAATACTGCAGTGGCCTCAGTGGCAACCTTGTGTGAGTAAGCATGTCACTGCACATGTGATGGTCACCTTTACCCTGAAGGAAAACATGTAGATAATATAACAAGCCCAGAGCTGTTCACCAAGAAGACTCAGTGTGGCCTGTTTATTACCGACTGATAGGCAGTTCTCCACTGTAAATGCGCAAGCACAATAGAACGCAAACGTGCACCCACGCGTGGGATAAGGCAAGGGCCGTTGGTGGATCAAATGCTATTTGCAGTGGCTTGTGGGTAAAGTACTTTTCTAAAGTATTAAGCAGTTGCAGATTTCCAAACTAAGCTCCAATGTGGTTTTTTTTTTTAAAATTTGATGTGCATATTAGTTGTCAAGATCATTCAGCAAACACAACATTTTAAATTGAAGCATACTCTACAAAATCTCTCTCTCTCTCTCTCTCTCTCTCTCTCTCTCTCTCTCTCTCTCTCTCTCTCTCTCTCTCTCTCTCTCTCCATCTCATGTGTGTGTGCACGAACGCTTGAATGCACACATGACAGAGGTGAGCTACCGTGCTAGTTTCGTGTGTGTTCTAGGGACCCAAACTTAAGCCTTTATTCGTGTGTGGCAGGAGCTTCCCCCCCCCATTCCATCTCATAACCCCAAATTTACATTTTTGAAATGCATCATTTATTGCACCATACTGTATTCAAATTGGCGTGACCATGGCTAGATCTTGTTTCGGAATATCTTTATCAACTGCAAAGGAAAGCCACACGCCCAGCAGTTAGACGCTCATTACTTCTTCCCTGGTCACCTAACCACTGACCTACATCTGCTGCTGTGGATTTGCCTATTTTGAACATTTCATGTAAATACAATAGTGAACCCTGTGGCCTTTGGACCCGGGTTCTTTCACTCATCATCATGACCACCAAACTCATCCCTATGTAATTATATGTCGGAGAATGATTTCTTTTTATGGATTAGGTCCATGATACGGATATACTGTATTTTGTTCATCTATTCATTACTTGGTATCATCTGCATTGCTTCACTTTATAACACTATACTTTTTCAGGTTTTTTTGGGGTGTGGACCTTGATTTTTTTAAAGATGTATTTGATTATTTATGTGTCTCCGTGTCTATGTGTATGTGCTTGCGGTGTCCTCTGAAGCTGGAAGACGTGTCAGGTCCCCTAGAGCTGGAGTTGGGAGTGGCCTGATGGGTGAAGTAAAACCCAGGTCTTCTGGAAGCATACTCAGCAAATGAGCCCTCACTCCAGGCCTTGGATTTCTATTTTAAAATTTCTTGGCAATTAACCAGGAGTGGAATTGCTGGTCACATGGAGTTCTGGGTTTAACAGATTGAGGAACCATCAGACTGAGCTTCAAGGCAACAGCACAATTTTACATTTTCCCAGTTCTCCCTTAATACTTGTTATTATTTAATCTTTCTAATTACAACCACCATAGTGGGCGTGAGTGCTTTCTCATGGCGGCTATGATTCCACGCCCTAATGACTAACACTCTTGAACCTTTTCCCATGAGTGTTTATTTGCCACTTAACATACGGTTTTGGAGAAATGTCTATTCAAATTCTTTGTCCATTTCAAAACTGGGTTGTCATTGTATTGTTGAGTAATGACAATTCATTATATATTAGAGATACGGCATTCTTTTAAGATGTATAATTCGAAAATATTTTCTTTCATTATGAGGTTTGTCTTTTTACCTTTTTCATCTTTCATTTGCAATTCAGTTTTAAAAAAATTCTGTGCTTGTTCAGATTACCTATTATTTTCTTTGTTTAATGACCTTACTTGCCCAAATCAAAATCATGCAGATTTATGCACATGTTTCTTTCTAAGCATCTTTTTTGTTTTAAGCCTCATGTTTAGGCATTTGATTCATTTGAGTTCATTTTTATGTGTGTACATGAATAATTCCTAAGCCTTTCTTTGAGAAAATAGGCAGCCTGTGAACATAATTTCAAGAAGGAAGCCTCTAGCTCAAACCACCAACACCATTCCATTTATAATTCCTCCATTGTCACGATTACTATCACCATCACCATGGTCATCATCATCACCATCAATACCATCCCAATCATCACTACCCATATATCCCAATCATCAATCACCATGATTCTCACCACCATATTTGCATCTACAACACAAAATGCTCCAAAGAGTAGAAATTCTTTAATAAGGCAAATGTTTTGAGTTTCATAAGGGGAGAGATAGCTTAAAATGCAAATCTGCTCTGTGAGACACCCAAGGACAGTGGTGATGTCTACTGGAAGATGCGCAGAGGCTGTGCGGACCTTAGAGCAGCCACAGGGCCTGGCTTCTGCAATGAGGACCTGTGGGAGAGCAAGCTTGCCCAGGGGCAGCTGCTTCATTTACATAATATATTAGTCAGCCTTCTCTGGAGGAAGAGATATGATATAATCAATCTATCAATCACCTATCTATCTATCTATCTATCTATCTATCTATCATCTACCTATCTAGCAATGTCTACCTATCCATCTATAGAGAAAAGGGATTTATTAGAATGGCTCTCCAGGCTGTGGTCAACTATCCAACAATGACTGCCTACCAACTAAAGGTTCAAGAAGAACTAGTTGTTAGTTGTTCAGTTCATGAGGCTGGCTATCTCAGCTCATCTTCAGTCTACATCGAAATCCCTAAGAAGTAGGCTCTAAGGCCCGTGAAGGAATGGGCTTGCCAGTGTGAGCAAGAAGAGCAAGCAGGCGAAGAGAACCGGCTTCCTTCCACATCCTTTGTGCAGGCTTCCAGCAGAGGGCGTGGCCCAGGTTCAAGGCAGCATCCTCCCACCTCGAAAGGTCTGGAATCCAAGTGGATTGCCCCATGTCAAATTGTTTAATGTCAAGAAAACTATGTTGCAGGTGTGCCCAGCTGCTTGGGTTTTAGTTAATTTCACATGTAATCAAGTTGACAAGCAAGAATAGCTGTGATGCATAAAGTCCTTGCAAATACCTGGGCTTGAGTCCACCACGGTCATCAGCCTTCCTAATACAGCCCTAGTGCCCACACCACTGTTAAAATGTATGTGCACAGTTTGGTATTTAAGAAGCAAATACTCTGTGTCTTCTCTTTCATAACATCTCACAAATGTCGACTGGAAGGGTCCTAAGATCTGCGTTTGGCAGGGAGCAATGCTCGTCACTGCCCACAGGTGACACAGTGACTATTAATTTTATGCTTGTTTCCAGTAACTTTGGTTCTCTCTGATGTTTTGAATCCCTTTTTGGCGTGACTCTGATCTTCGGTTGTTAGAGAAAACTGCACATTTCAGAGCTACAAGAGAAAACCAAAGTCAAGGTGGCACACAGAAGCGCCCAGGAGCTTGTCAGCCTTTCTGTGTCCGGGGATGGTTTTTGGGGTATGACTAGGAGCAATTAAAATATCACAATTATGTTACATCTTCATGTGCACCGCCATGGCGTCAGTAATGCAATTCAGAATGGACCACGTCAGTAATGCAATTCAGAGCAGCCGGGATGAAATAAAGCCGGAGTCAAATGGTAGCCCCTGGCTCATTAGGCTAAGGACGATGGCTTTCCAGGGAGTTAATTCAGTGCTCTCCCTTCTGCCTGTATTTCATTTCGACACAAAGCCTCTGTGTTCAGTCTGTACTCCGTGGTAGGTATGCCTTGTAAAGCCCAGCCTGGCTACTCTTGCTCAGGGGCCTTGTGCAATGCCCCAGTGCACAAGGAATGAGGTCCAACCCTCAGCACTATCATCTCTCCGCCTTCTTGAAGATGTTCCAGTGGAAAGCCATGTCTGAACAGGTTGCTAAGCACTTTGGAAAATCATTGCTTGTTAGCTAATTAAGGCACAGAGGCCTGCCACAGCGGACATTATAAATACTGGTTGAGTTAACACAATTTACGTCCCTGGGTCTTACTTTTATTCCCATGTTCGATGAAGGTATTGGATGATTTTCATCTTGGAAATGAAATTCTCTCTCCATCTTTCTCTCTTGTGTGCATGCACGTGTCCCTGTGCTGTGTGTGGTGTGCCATGTGCTGTGTGTGTGTGTGTGTGTGTGTGTGTGTGTGTTTGTGTGTGCCTTCAGATCTTAGCTAATGTATCTATTTTCATGTATGTGTTTGTGCCTTTAGACCTTAGCTAAGATGTATCTATCTGGGTCATGATATTATGTTACAGCTTAGTATATGTGAGTGAGTTCTCAAAGGGCTTGGGATGGCCTGAGGATCACCAGCCTAGAGGCAACCTAGCAAAGTGGGAAGCTGTGGGCTGTGAATCCCCTTAGCCCTGCTTCAACCTCCTCCACAGGAACTTGTGCAGTACCTCAGGTTTTGCATATTAGACTGTCTACGAGTTTTGCCTACTTTTAGGCTTGGTGGGGAGGACGGAAGGGGAGAATATATGTAGGGTTCCTTATTAAGGGGCTTCAGTTGTCACAGCTGTTATAGTGAGGCACATTTCAGCGAATCACTTAGGCATTATATACCCTGGGTGATCACAACAATGTTGAACTGATGTGTTAATTTGGAACACACACACACACACACACACACACACACACACACCCCTCCTCACTATTATATAGCTGAGGCTGGCATCATGGCACCACATTTGCCTTCCTTCCCTCTCAGCCTCTCAAGTTCTGGAACTGCAGGTGTATTACTACAACAACCTCTATTAAGGATGCTTTTTCCATGTCTATGGGTTGAGATGTGCATGGGTGCCTATGCGGGTGCCTTTCTCGCTCACTCTTCATTATGCATTGAGACGGAGTCTCTCACTTGAACCCGGAGCTAGCCAACTGGAGCTAGTCTTGCTAGCCATCTTGTTTGGGGACTCTTGCCTCCGTCTCTTATGCGCCGGGATTAAAGACAGGCTGCTGTGGTCATGTGGCCTTTGCATGGGTTCAGTTCTGTGAATTCAAAACTTTGTTCTTTACCTGCTGAGGCATCTCCTCAGTGCCATGGTTTTTCTTAAGGGCATCAGCGTCCAGTTGATGATTGCAATAACCCATAAGTGCACCCCAGAAAATAAAGAAATACGGTCATACACAAACTGACTCTGATTTTTGCATGTGAACTATTTCAAGAGTTACAGGATCCCTTTAAAATACACCTTCCTATGCTGCCCCTCCCCCACCACAATTTTTTGCAACAAAAGTAAAAATGAACGGCGTAGCATCTCATTTTAAAATAGTTTTCTTTTTAAATTATTTATTTACTAATATCGTATGTGTACATGATGTTTGTGGGATGGCACCTGTGCCATAAGATGGGTGTGTTTAGAGGTCAGAGGATGACTTTATGCAGTGGATTCTCTCCTTCTTCCTTATGTGGACATAGGGATCAAACTTGGGCATTTAGGCTTGTAGCAAGTCCTTTTATACTATAGCCATCTCGCGAGGCTAAGAACAATTTTCAAAGAAGCCATTATGCTGATGCTGAAAACCCCACCCTATTATCTTTCTGAATTCTGCTTAGTCAGACGGGGAGGGTGGGGGTCTCCGGGCTTTTTGCTGCTTCTCCTTCCTAGTGATTTCCATGTGGGTCGTGTTAGATCATTCTTGCAGATGTATTTCTGTGGTAACTCTGCCTTTTTGGGAGGAGAAGAAAAAGGTAGACAAAGGAGAGGAGGAAAAGGAAGAGGAAGAGGAGGAGGGAGAAGAAGAAGAGGAGGAGGAGATAATAATGAATTGGTTGATTTCTTGGCTGGGAAGAAATAAAGAAATTAAAGACTTTTTAGAATTTAATGAAAATGAAACCACAACATACCCAAACTTATGGGACACAATGAAAGCAGTGTTAAGAGGAAAATTCAGCTCTGAGTGCCTCCAAAAAGAAACTGGAGAGAGCACACACTACCAGCTTAACAGCACACCTGAAAGCTCTAGAACAAAAATAAGCAAATACACCCGAGAGAAGTAGTCAGCAGGAAATCATCAAACTCAGGGCTGAAATCAACCAAGTAGAAACAAAAGAACCATACAAAAAAATCAACAAAACCAGGAGCTGGTTCTTTGAGAAAATCAACAAGATAGATAAACCCTTAGCCAGACTAAACAGAGGGCACAGAGACAGCATCCAAATTAACAAAATCAGAAATGAAAAGGGAGATATAACAACAGAAATGGAGGTAATTAAAAAAATATCAGATACTACTACAAAAGCCTATATTCAACAAAATTGGAAAATCTGGATGAAATGGACAATTTTCTAGACAAATACTAAATACCAAAGTTAAATCAGGACCAGACAGATTGTAAAAGTCCCATAACCTCTAAAGAAATAGAAGCAGTCATTAAAAGTCTCCCAACCAAAAAAAAAAAAAAAAAAAAAAAAAAAAAAAAGCCCAGGACCAGGTGGGTTTAGTGTAGAATTCTATCAGACCTTCAAAGAAGACCGAATACCAATACTCTTCAAACTATTCCACAAAATAGGAGCAGAAGGAGCACTGCCCAGCTCATTCTATGAAGCCACAGTTACGCTGAGTACTCTCCGTGGGAGATGGAACGGTTTCTGTCTAATCAGGAACTTTTCACAATTTCCTTCCATAGAGGACTTCATGCGAGAATTTTTCTACTTCTATCATATTTAATGTTCCAAACAGATTTTTAATACTGAAAAAGAAAGTAATTAGACAAAACCAACCTTTCCCCAGTTAAACTGTATAGAACAACTTCTTACTAAAACAGTCTACCCTGTAGTTTGCCCGACCTGTGAGGAACGACTGATTGCTGAGCCACCCAGGGACTGTGTGTGCTTTGGCGTCACACGTGACCAGCTGGTTTCTTTTTTCAGTGAGCCCTCAGAGGCAGATGATGTTTACGTTATGCTGCTATGAGCTAATTGGCATTATGATACACTTTTATGTAATCCGATGGTATCAAAAGAATGACACTGGATATAACTCTAAACTAAGAAGGGCTAATGACTACATGTATGTATTTCAATAATCAATCTGAATTAAAAGTTCATTTTAAATCATAAAAAGACTGATGTGTGTGTGTGTGTTGCACACATGTGTCACTGTGGGTATGTGGGGTCAGAGGGCAATATGCCAGAAGCTCTACTCTCCTTCCATCATGTGGGTCCTGAGGATCAAACTCAGGCACCTCGACTGAGCGATTCATCTCACTGGCCCTGTTTGTCCTTGAGACAAGGTTTACTGTGTGTTCCAGGCTGGCACTGAGCGCACTCTGCAGTCCAGCATGACCTTAGCCTTGCAGCAAGCACTTCCGCTCCCTTGGCCTCCTGAGTGCTGGGATTGCAGGTGTGTGCCACCATGCCCATTTTTTTTTGTTGTTGTTGTTGTTGTCTTTTTTTTTTTTTTTTTTTTTTTTTTTTGAGACAGGGTTTCCTCTGTGTAGCCCTGGCTGTCCTGGAACTCACTCTGTAGACCAGGCTGGCCTCGAACTCAGAAATCCGCCTGCCTCTGCCTCCCAAGTGCTGGGATTAAAGGCGTGCGCCACCACCGCCCGGCTTCGATGCTCAGTTCTAACCAACACTTTGCATATGTAGGATGGCTTCGGGTCAGGGAGCACATACATTCATGGATGCTAAGTTGGCTCTACATCAGCTCCCAGAAAGAGTGCAAGTGGAATCACCCCACGGTGTGATCTAGAGATGTTTAACTCCATTGATCAAATCCTTCAAGAATGTTGACCTTGGCAAGTAGAGGGCACGAGGCAACAGATTTTGCCTCAGGAAGCAGTGCCAGTCCCCGAAGAACTCACTCTCAGGTGCATATAGCCCATGTAGTAAAAATGCTAGTCGACTCAGGTCCTTGGAGTGGAAGAAGTCACAGCAGAGGGAAAGAGTGGGGGGTCTGGTGTCTAACTCCCTCCATTGGAACCACAGCCCTGTCGCCCTCCAGTGGTATGGCTGTGTTACTTAACTGACCACCTTTCTGTTTGCTGTTTTTCCTTTTGTGAATCAGGATGATAATAGTTTCCTCTTAGACGACATTGTCTTAAGGATTGAATAAGTTGATCACTGGAAAGAGCTTAGAGAATGAGGGCATATAAGAAGTACGAGTAAATGCAGTGGATAGTTACTGTGGAGTGAAGGACATTGAATTCTAGTCCTTTGGTCCCCAGTGGGCGTCTTTGTGGTCTAGAGACAGACTCATGCCTCTGGAACCAAAAGCAAGAAGTGGCTGTTGTGTTGCTGACATGACCACCGGACACAGGAACACTGGCTTATATTATACCCTGGAGGCTGGGGGTGGGGTGGGGGTCTGGAATTCTGAAGTTTCTCAGGGTATGTGAGCTTTTCTGTGTCCCATTTGAGATACATGCAAAGCTACGTGAGCACAGCTCAAGAGAACACCTTGAGCCTTAGGACGCTCGAGTAGAGCATTAGAAACCACAGGGAACCGACTTGATGAGGACGTCTGCAGCCTAGCACTGGTGCGGCAGGGGAGTGCTCCAGATTGGAGGCCAGACTGACTTACACACTGGGGTCCAGGATGGGTAGGCTGCAGAGTGAGACTCCAGCTGGAACAGCAGCAGCAGCAGCAGCAGCAGCAGCAGCAGCAACAACAACAACAACAACAACAACAACAACGACACCCCTAACGCTAGTACCCAAAGAGCGAGCAGAAGGGGCTGTTCACACCAACTCCTTTCCTTTTGGCTTTCTGGATTTTATACAGAGGGGTCCGGGCAAATAGCCAGTTTTATTTTCATATCACCATGGTAGATTTGAGTAGCTCAGTATTAAGACTGCGCGGCTGAGAGTCAAATAGGGAGCACAACCACTTCACATGAGAAATGTCGGCTGACGGAGGTAAACCCGATGTTTTCCCTACAATGACGTTTTGTATGGAGAATTATAAACTTGGACTTCAGTAATGGGTCCTTTTGGGGTGGGCAGGCTGTGAATATAGGATTACAGTATGGAATTGGATTGTTTAAGCTTTTCTTTACACCAACAGAAGGGGTAGTATTTCCTTCCTCTTATAATCGTGCTTATCCGTGGTATACATAGTTCTCGCTGTGTGAGGCCTTGCTCGGATGAAGACTGTGAGCTGCTGGTTTCCGTGTGCTAGGAACTTTCGGGTCCTGTGACTTTTCTTGGGAGGTTTACACAGGAGTTCTACTGTGTAGAAAACCTACTTATGACCTCCACAACTAGGGACTATGGAGGGAGCTTTTTGGTCAATGCCCCTAGACCCGGAAGTTCCTAGGCAGGCACAGGGACCCGACTTTGGATTCCTGAAACCCATGTAAAAAGCTAGGCACAGTGGTGTGTGTGTGTGTGTGTGTGTGTGTGTGTGTGTGTGTGTGTGTGTGCTTTACCCCAGAACTGGGGAGCAGACACAGGTGGATTTCTAAAACTCGTTCGCAAGTCAGTCTGGCTGAGTGAAGGAACTCCAGGTTCAGTGAGAGACCCTGTCTCAAAAATTACAGCAGCCGGGCATGGTGGCGCATGCCTTTAATCCCAGCACTTGGGAGGCAGAGGCAGGTGGATTTCTGAGTTGGAGGCCAGCCTGGTCTACAAAGTGAGTTCCAGGACAGCCCGAACTACACAGAGAAACCCTGTTTAAAAAAAAAAAAAAGAAAAGAAAGAAAGAAAAGAAAAAGAAAAGAAAAAAAATACAGCATACTGTGATTGAGCAAGAGCCAGTATCCACCAATGACCTGCGCATGCACACACACATATGAGTATGCACGCCTACATGCACAGATACACACATCCACATGAGTATGTATGTACATTATAGAGACACTGCCTCCTGAAGTTTCTCAGGGTATGTGAGCTTTTCTGTGTCCCATTTCTGTGTCCCTGCAATGTGCTCCTGTGGACTGTCAGTATTAATGTGCAGGAGACCCACTTATACTTCAGTGAAATTAATGGTTTCAAATCGTGTGTTCATCTGTCAGATAACTCAATCGTCCATAAGAAGTGGCTGACTTAAAAGCGTCGTTTCTCTTGCAGCCAAACTTTACAGTAGCGATCAGGTGATCATAGGAGCCAGAATTCTTTTCTCTTTCAGAAAGAGGACTGTTAATTAGAACTGATTACCTAACGATTGTCGAATTGTCTTCCGGGCACCAGAAAAGTTGTGTTTCTCTTAATTGTTAGGACTGACTGATTTCAGAAACACAATGCTCCTTGTCACAGATTTCTGGTACTGTGTAAGTGATAACTGCTATCATTGAGAAGGCAGTAGACTAGAAAAGAGCAGCAATGCCCCACTGCGATGTGCCTGCTGTGACATCTTCTTAATGATTTTATGTAAGCAATATTGTGTACACAGAGCAACTCTTTTGTTCATTAGTATTTTTCCCCCCTCTGGCAAGTTTATGTTCAACCTAAACACTGGCTAGTCTTCATTATTCAAGAAAGGTATACTAATCCATCCATGTTCTAATGAAGGTCCATTGATAAAAAAAATACTAATTACAGAGAGTGGATTTAACAACAGGCAAATATGGGCCGGCAATGTGGCTCAAAAGTGCCTTCAGTGCAATCCCAGATCCCATGATGCAATGAGAATCAATTCCTGAAAGGTGTCCTTTGGACTCCACAGGTGTGCCATGGCATGCCTGCACCCCTAAAATCACACACACACACACACACACACACACACACACACACACACAGCAACAACTAATAATATACACCCCAATAGCACACAAAACAAGCAAATGGATCGAACTCCGAGTGTACAGACTTGTATTTCGCTCTGCCTCCCCTCTCCCCACCTTGGGAGGCCACACTGTGGTTGCTTTATTAAGAAGATCCCAGCCTCACACAATGTGTGATTATATCCAAAGGAACCAAACACTTTCAGAGACAGGAGGACAAGCTAATCCTGTGATACCCCTGGTTCTCTGTACCTGTTCTTCACTGATGGGGCTGGGTTATTAAACACACAGTGGCAAGACTTGCAGATTCAGGGAAACCGTTATCTTGGCACTATGGAGCTTCGGTGCGAGGAGTGTTTCTAGACTGGGGATACAGATCAGTGGCAATGAGTGCCTTGATAAAGGAGACCCAGGATTTGATTCTCAGCTACCCTACCCCCCAAAAAGGAGGGGAAAAGATATAGGAAACACTGTTTTCATTTGTTACACTAGCTCAATAGTTAACATGCTGACCAAAGAGCCCTGTTGATATTTTTTCAACTTAGTTTTATTTGATTCATAAAACAAATTATACCAGTATTCATGGGAATACTGAGATTTTTAATGTATATATACAGTACATAATGTTTGAATCTGATTAACCACATGTAACTCCTCAAATAGTTATTATTTACTTGTAGTAAAAATGTTCAAGATTTCCTTCTAGCTTTTACCTAAATTTCTTCTTTGTTTGTTTGTTTGTTTGTTTGTTTGTTTGTTTCTTTCTTTCTTTCTTTTTTCCTTCCTTCCTTCCTTCCTTCCTTCCTTCCTTCCTTCCTTCCTTCCTTCCTTCCTTCCTTCCTCTCTCTCTCTTTGTTTGTTTGTTTCTTTCTTTCTTTGTTTCTTTCTTTCTTTCATGTATGTGTACGTGCTATGGTTTATGTGTCAGAGAACAACTTAAGGGAGTTCTCTTCTTCCATCCAGTGGGCTCTAGAACTTGAACTCAGGTCCTAAAGGTTGGTGGCAAACACCTCTCCCTCTATACTCTGCTCTCTCGCTGGCCCCTTCCCCAGCTTCCTGAATACCCAGTGCATTGTTGTCTACAACCACCCTACTACTCAACAGCATGGCATGAAGTCTTATCCTTTTTTTTATTAATTAATTATTTGCATCTTGATCTCAGCTTCCCCTCCCTTTTCTCCTCTTCTCCTCTCCCCTTCCCCCACTTCTCCCTCCCTCTCTTCTCAGGGGAGGCCTCCCATGGATATCCCTCAACATTGGCATATCAAGTTGCAATAGGACCTGGTGTGTCTTCTCCTGTTGAGGCTAGACAAGGCAGCCCAGTTAGGGCAAGGGTCCAAAGGCAGTCCTCAGAGTCAGAGACAGCCCCTGCTCCTGCTGTTAGGGGACACACATGAAGACCCAACTGCACATCTGTTACATGTGTGCAGAGGGCCCAGGGCAGTCCCATGCTTGCTCTTTGGTTGGTGGCTCAGCCTCCGTGAGCCTTGATGGGCCCAGGTGAGTTGACTCTGTAGGTTTTCCCCTGGTGTCCTTGACCTCTTTGGTTCTTTCAATCCTTCCTCCCTGCCTTCCAAAAGGTTTCCCCGAGGTCGTACTAAATCTGAGTGGTGGCATCTTTAGGATGATCTAGAAACCCAGGACAAGGGAAACTTAGGAATCTATGAAGGTGACCCTAGGTATGACTCCTAGTAACAGGGGATATGGAACCAGAAATGGCCACCTCCTGCAACCAGGCGAAACTTCCAATGTAGGGATGGGGACACCAACCTTTGAGATCCACCCCACAAGAGGGAGTCCACCCCCGACACTATTAATGATGCTCTGTTACGCTTGCAGACAGGAGCCTACCATAATTGTTCTCTGAGAGGCTCCACCCAGCAGGTGATAGAGACGGATGCAGAGACTCACAGATTCTTACTTTTAACTGTAACTTCACACCCCTTGCTCGACAAACGCTGTGTCTCCTCTGTAGTGCCCCTCCCCCCCAGCTTCTGGTAACGAGAATGTTCAGCTTCTTAGATTATTGTCCTGAGCTCAATGGTTTAAGAGTTAGTCTCCTTATGAGTGTGAGCATATATGACTCATGCTTCTATATCTGATGTCTTCCATCTTGCACAGTGACATCCCATACAAGTCGTATTGCTGCAAGTGGCAGAATCTCACTCCTCTTAGGAACAGAGGCTTCTCAGCTGTGTCTGGACCATAGTTTCCGTGTCCTTCCTTAGTTGATGGAATTATTTGCATCCACTTAGATTATTTCTGTCTCTCGGTTGTTGTGGGCAACGCTATGGTGAACCTGAGAGACATGTCACTCCATGCCGATACTCTTGGTGGCCTAGAGGGGACTTAGGTTTTGATTGTTTAACGCAAAGGGTTCTATGGGATGCAGCTCTCTCTTCTCTTGACGCTGTTCCATTTTAAAAAGACATCACACCGAGTTGGTGCTTCTGTGAGCCGGATGCTCTCTTTTACGTCTTGTTTCTACTTCCCTGCTCTCTCTTGACTCTCTGTGTTTTGAATGGATTTGTACTGGGGGCCGCTTTGCTGCATAAAAGATGTGCTTGTATTAGTTCAGCAAACACTGTTTCTGAGTCTGTGCATAATGCAAGCTTTAGCAAATAGATCGTCGTCTTTTCACATTAAACAACACCTGCTGTCCCTGGTTTTCAGCTGCATTTATCAGGGCCACTTCCAGTGCATTATCGCTGATAGCTGTCTCCATAACAAGACAGCGAGCAGATGATGAGTAGGGATCCAGGTGATTCCCTTTATTAAGTGAAGAATCCCTGACCATTGATGAGTCTAGCTCAATCTATCATCTATATGGCCTTCTAACAGGTTCTCGTGTAAAAGGCTTAAGTGAGTTCATGATGTTTACACATGAGTGACAGTATTAACACACCCCTCCCCCCTCGAACGTCACCAGCGTGCCTTTGAGCGGCAGGGGCATAAACAGCCACGAGTGCTTCCTAAGCCAGCCTAGCGATGTGTAATCACAGCCACAGGAACGACAGGTTCTCTTTGGAGAGCAGAATTATTTCTGAGTCATGTCCAACAGTGTGCAGTGCCCTTTCCTATTAGAAATCTGGTCCATTGAGGACAGATGCTGACCCCGTGGGGGAGGCACACAGCAAATGCACCACACACTCTCAGGTTCCGCAACTGAAAGGAATAATTAAGTTTGGTAATCTCATTTCATACACAGAAAACAGAAACATGGAAGATAGGCTTGGGGTCAGGCCTGGTGATCTCATTTTACAGGCAAGGAACAGTAAACTCAGTGTGTCACACTGCCAGTTAGAGGCAGTGGTCCTAGAGTCCCAGGGGCAGGGACTTTTTTTTCCCACACTTATTGGTTTAGGTCTTGTTTTATGATGCTTGTGTTTTAGTCTAGATAGTCTCTGAAATCAGTTTTCCTGCCTTGCCTACCTGTTTACAGGTCTTTTTGTTTGTTCGTTTTTTGATTTTTTAAGTCATAGTTTTCTTCTCTTATCATTGAGGGTCATTGTCAAAATTCATGTTAATGGTACGTAATGCCTGGTACATTCTAGATGATGACACTGGATTGGCCAGTTTAATTATTTACTTGACACAACCTAGAAACTCTGGGAATTTTAATGAGTGTCTAGATCAGGTTGGCTGCGTCCGTGGGATAGTGTCTTGATTTCCAGTTGAAGTTCAAGATGTCTTGATGTCCAAGAGTAGGCAGCACTATTCCTGGGTTTGGGGCCCTAGACCGTGTAAGAGAAGAGAAAGCTAGCCGAGCACCAAGCATGCGCACATTCACTCTGCCCTTGACTGTGGAAGCAGGGATGTAGCCAAATGCCAAGCTCCCGAGCCTGTGATGTCCCTGCTGGGACGGACCCCAATCTAGAATTATGAGCTGAAATAAACCTTTGCTTCCCTAAGCTGATTTTTACGGAATTGTATCTCAGGGACGGCAGCAAATCAAGGACGAACACTGATATTGCTGTTATTGCTCTAGGTGATCGGCTTGACCCTAATTTTAATATACCTTGTACTCTGTGAAGCATTGCTCAGCAATGCTCTCTCTCTCCTCATCTTACCAGTGTTGGGCTGTTTGTAGGTTCAGGTTTCCATGGACCTAGCTCAGGAACCAAGTGGAATTCTTAATTTACTTTAAGGATTCCTTTCAACTCTATAGTCTGCTGCTTCTTGCAGAATCTTAGATTGTCAAGAGGAAGTCTAGAGTCTTCTGTTACGGGCAGCAGGAGAGAGAACAAGGCTGGGATAAGGAGGAAAGGAGGTGTCCACATGCTGTGGAGAGAGTGGGGCTGAGAGGAAGCTAGAGAGGAGTAGGCAGGCTGGGGAGACCCAGCTTGGCTCCAGGGAAGATGAGAACGGCAGGAACGAGAGGGTACCCTAGTGCAGTTGTGGATCAGGAGAACAGAAGGTATCATTGGCCACTCAGTCTGGCTCTGTTCTTGAGAATAAGACAGCCATGGTTCTTCTGACCTGTTGAGTTCAATCTTGCCAAAGTTAGATAGGGCCACTGCAGAAAGAAGGCTAGGAACTTGGTGTGCATGTGAGTGTGTGTGTGTGTGTGTGTGTGTGTGTGTGTGGCTATTTCCAAGCATAGTCGGAATAAGACCTGTATAAATCGTTATCCTCTTTTCCTAGGAAAAGGGGGCAGCAAGAGTTATCATTGCAGGATTCTAGGCAGTGAAGAGAATTTTATCGACTATCTGGGAGCCTGAAACTTGCTAAAGGGAAAAA
The DNA here is from genome assembly GCA_964023405.1 of Apodemus agrarius. Classification (NCBI taxonomy): domain Eukaryota; kingdom Metazoa; phylum Chordata; class Mammalia; order Rodentia; family Muridae; genus Apodemus; species Apodemus agrarius. Next base: position 139,243,936 of record OZ030007.1, read on the forward strand.
GTATTTTAAAAATTAAGTCAGTGGGGAGGAAAGAATGCTTTTCCTTGCTGGTACAACGTTGGGGCCACCCACTGAATGGTGTGGGGAAGAGCTTTTTGGCTTATCTTTCATTCCTCTTTGTTCTGTGGATAACACAGTTCTCAGCTTCTTGACTTGATGAAGCAGCCTCCTCCCTGCTACTGCTAGAAAATGAAGAAAACCATCAAAAGGAGGAAAATACAACAGTGGGAAAGTAATGGGAAAAAAAGAAGATGTGGAAGGTAGGACTGGAAAATGAGGAAAGCTGGTCCCTAGAGGCTCGGGCCCATGTTGGAGCGGAGCTGAGAGGAACATGATCAAGGAAGTGCATCTTTACGTTAATAATAGACTGCTTCCAGGCAGGAAGCAGCTATAACAGGGGTGGGGTGGGGGGTGTGGGGGTGGAGGGTTGGGGAGGTTGGGGGGAGGATGCCCTCCTGTCATGCAGAGTCACAGGACCAGGAGAACAATGGGAGTTGTAGTCTGTGAGACCAGGCACACTAACCATCACTGGATGGTTAGGATTGAACCACTACCCAGCTCCACCATTTTGGCATTTTCTTGGTTCTAGGTAAGCCAAGCTCATCTGTTTTTTTCACCCTCTCTGCAGCTCTGTTCATCTCCTCAAATTCCTTTGTAGGTAGAATGGCTCTTGAGATGACAGAGAAAGGGGGCCTCCTCATTAAGTTGAGGAGAGAAGGGACACGCCCCCTTTAGCTTTCTGATAGCCTTGGGGCTCGTCCCAAACATGTGGATAAATGGTCCGCCACTATCCAACACAGACGCAGAGCCCTCTAATCCTACAAGCTGAGCCCTGGTCCTTCTCTTACACAATTTCCAGTTGACTTGACCATTCCTGAGCTCTTTCCTCTCCTCTCCAAGATGTAGCTCATTCAGTCTTGTCAGAGTCTTCTGTCCCACCCTCCAATTACAATCCCACCCTGATGACCCGACTGCTGGTGCTTCTAGACTTACCACCCCTGTCAGAACTCAATGACCAGGACATGTGAGTTTTATTAGTCATACAGTCATTGAGCTTGTCATGAAACAATTATCTAAATAAAATACTTGCAAGCAGCTGACCCCGAAACAAAACAAGCATGGCACTTGGTTTATTTAAAAATAAAGCAGAAGACTGGAGAGATGGCCTAGTATTTAAAATGTACAACTCTCGCAGAAGACCTGAGCTCTGTTCCAAGCATCTGTGTAGGAGGCTTTGATGCTCCCTCCTGACCGTCACGGGCATCTCCCTTAGAGCACATACCCACACACATTCACACATACACACACCATTAAAAATAAGCCTTTTAAAATGGAAACGAAATATTTCAATGGTTTTGCTTTAGCCTTTAAAGTAAGTCAATCAGGTGACCAGGCTACACACTTTATCTTAAACAGCCTGTGAGGATGTGTTCTATCTGACTCCTTGACGAGAACCTGGCCCTGCCTGAGCACTGAGCTGTGTGAGCTTAGGCTGGAAATTATCTTATTTTCTGTTGACAGTGGTTTCCTTTTGATTTCGGTTTGGTTTTGATCTTATGGGAGGAAAAGCTTTGATGAGCCTTGTCTGAAGAGTCCAAATGTGGCTCTGGTCTGCAAATTTGGCCTCCAGACACGGCTAGGGAAAATCCATTAGTTAATGGCTTCAGGACCGGCGGCCCCACAACTGATTACTGGAAATTGGCGACAAATGGAATGATTTGCTACTGAGAGGGGCTGGCCCTTTATCCATTTATTTATATGTACTTGTCCAAGACACCGGCAAAGCTTTGACTCGAGGAGCAACAAGCAGACGATCCCAGCCTTGTCTTCCCTATGAAGAAAGGCTCTGCAAAAAACAAGATAATTCCTCTCCTGTTCTAGTTGATTCTTTTTTTTTTTTTTTAATTCTTTTGCATTGATGGTTAGTGCTAATTGTCAACTCGACAGAACCTGGGATCTCTTGGGAGATGGGCCTCTGGGCATGCTTGTGGGGGTTCATTGATGTGGCAGACCCATCTTAATTGGTGTAAACCATGTATAGAGGAATCCTGGTCTGCCTACGGTTGCGGGGGTGAACAAGCAGGCATTGCTACCTCTCTGCGGCTTGACTACAGAGGCATCGTAAGCGGTTCCCTCAAGCCCCAGGCGTGCTGGGTCCTCCCTGCCACGGTGGGCTGTGAGCGGAACCCTGAACCGCAACCAAGCAGTTCTCTCCTAAGCCGCTTCTGTCAGAGTATTTTATCACAGAAACAGGAAATGAAATGAAGAAACTCAGTATGTTCTTGACAGGACACTCTGACAGCAAATGAAACCTCATAGTTCTCATAATCAAAACAAAATGGCCTTTCATACGCCACATTCCCGTTTTTCTTCAATGCCCCGTCTGCCTCCCATCTCTCTCCAGCTCTCATTGTTCTCAGTGCTGTGGTCTTGCCTCGCCTCTAAGAAACAAGTCCCTGGCATATAGGAATATGTCTTGAGCTTCTAGAATATGAAATTGAGTCTAAAGACACAGTGTGTACTGGATAGCTTAGAGAAAAATCTCTTCTCCACAAATCCTACTCGTGAGAATCTTGAGCTCCAAGTCTCTGCTTTTGCTAAGTTCTGATTTGTTTCTTTGGCAGCTACACAAGAAGAATTCGAAGCACCTCCCTAATCAAGACCTGATCCCCAAAGCACTAATGGTGAATGTCTTCCTCCGCAGATCCCAGGGGGCTGGGACTCCATGTTATTTTTTTAATTTCAGCAAAAAATGTCATGGCTTGTGGCTCCCATTTTATCAACAGTGTGTCCTCACTGGCAGTTTCATTTTTAAAGCATATTTGTTGGATGAATAAACAAATCAGTGGACAAAGAGATCGTTTTCTTCCCAGCTGAAGCGACTTGAGTCTTAGAAACAGTGCAACTTACCCAACGTTTCAAACCAAATCTCTGGAAACCTGGGTCCAGCTCGCTGGTAGTGGTAAGCCTCTTAGTTATCCTTATTGCAGGTAAGAATAGGGAGCGTTCTGTTTCAGAGGGTGGGAGGAGGGGTAGAGGGAGGCTGTGGCGCGTGATAGCACGCACGGCAGGCATGCACTCGGCCCTAACTCAGTCATTTATTCTCTGACACTGACTGGTGAAGGGAAAGAGCAATACCTAATTCAGAGACGACGGAGTACATGGAAATGTAATTGTGAGGATGATCAGACGAACTCTGACACAACTCCCTAACTGTCCTTGACTCTGACAACACTGTGTCTTGCTGCTGTGGAGTTGCGTGCACTAAGAGGTGATATCATAATGTTCCACCGGCCAATGTGGTTTTGACTTATTTATTTCCTGAGCTAAGGTTTTACCATGTAGCAAAGGCTGACTTCTAATTCATAATCCCCCTGTCTTAGCCTCCCAAGTACCAGACTTAGAGGCACGGTGATAGCACAATAGTATCCATTTCTAACTGATGGTTGGAACAGACTTAGGCTAGAAGAACAGAGCACACATACACTAAGATTGCACGGAAGCAAAGATGTCTGGCTTCTATTTTGATGGTTGATCTCTATAGTGGCAGATTTTAGTTGTCTATATTAGGAGTTTATTTCTGGCACGGCAGTTTATACTCATTCAGATATTTTCCTTCTCTGCCTTCTGATGCTGGGAAGTGTGTCAAAAAGCTTTGTGACTAGGACAGAATCTAAAAATCAATCCCAGACTGTCTGTATAGTTTATTCCTGTTTGGGGCCAGGATAGTGGGTCAGCACAGGATAGCAAAGTCAAACTAGTCAAAAACGGGCTGTGTTAGAAGCGATGGAGTTGTCTCATTTAAAAATACAAAAAAACAAAAACAAACAAGAACACACCAAACCCACCATGAGATCCAATTCCATTTGCACTTTGAAGGGGAGTTGTTTTCAGCCGAGGAGGATTGTTTTCCATATTAAATTTCAAATGTCAGGGTCCTGAGTGGCGGTGTCTGGCTAGGACAAGCTAGCTGCTGGTTTGCTCAGAGCGAGGCCAGGTCATACTGTCTTCTGAAGTGAGAGGCACAGACTCAGTACCAAGTGCAAGTGATATTTCTCTCACAGGAAGCACCCAGCCTCTTCATGACTATCCTCGGAGTTCCGTGAGCTCTGAGGCTGTGCATCTCCACCTAACTGGGTTCTCCAGCAGGGTTAGGCAGCGTCCACGTTGCCACCCCATACATGGTGAGACAGAGCAGCATCTAGCAGCATCTAGCAGTATGCAAGGCTGTCTCTGGGGTGGAGAGAAAGCCATAGCAACTTCTGAGAAGGTTTAGACATGAACGGGTGGACACCATGTAGACAGGTGTCTGCATTCTCTCTGGGAGGGCTAGGTGACAGGAGGGAAGGAGCTTTGAGACTCTGCCTGGGCAAAAGCAGTTTGCAATGGAGGGAAATGTGCTTATCCTAGCAGGGTAGGATTCCAACTAGAATCCTGCTTTAACTATGCAAACGTGGACAGGTGGCTTTCCTTCTCTGGGTCTTGGTTCTTATTCTTATAAATTGAGTTCCTTAGCTTAGATAATTTGTACCAGATGTATGTTGCCTTAAAGGTGAAAGAAAAATGGGGAGAAAAGAAAGGGGGAGTAAGAAACAGATGATCCCGGAATCTCAAATAGTCACAGATTGATGTGACTGTGAAGAGAAATCCTAGATTATAAACTTGGATGAATTATTAGAATTATGTTAGTGGGAGGGGAACTGAGCTGTGCCACAGATCTCACCGGAGCTCTGGGACCTGCAGTTCTGCATGTGATGTGTTCAGACACAGGCTGCTTCATCTTTCTGAAGGCCCTCTCATCCAGAAAATGGCCTGCGGTCATTGATACTCAAGCAGATACGCAAACACAGACAGAATCACTGGAGATTAAGATGCCTTCTGTCCAGGCTGTGCCTCTGTAATCCCTGAAGCGAGGAGGCGAGAGAGGACATGTGAGGTGGGGCCAGAGGAGCAGGCGAGCATGCTGGTGTGCCTTTTCTCAGCACTTCCGAAGAGGAAGCTCTCACGTGGGCACAGCCAGACTGTGGGGAAGGAATCCTATCTTGATAAAAAGCAACGGAAAACAGAGTCTCTTTGGTGTTGAAAAGCACTCTTTGTGTCACTGGACTCTGCTCGGGTGCTGAGCGTGGTTCCTGAACACTAGCGCACACTTGAGGCTGGCTTCGGACAAGTCAGTATCGCTGAAGGTTAATTACTTACAGCTGTAAACTGGGAAAGGAGATGGCTGGGGTGATTTACGGAAAATACCTTCTAGTCCGAAGGTTCGATTCTGACTCTGGTGTCTGCCACAGACTAGACTTGGCTCCAATGGTGTGCCTAAAACACTTATTGACAACTCTGTTCAAAGGATAATCCGCAGGCCAGAGGAACAGCCCCTCCCCACTGCAGTCAAGTTTCTCTAGACCGTTCCCAGGGCTGCACCTTGGTCCTCGGAGTGTCACTGCTGTTTACATGGCCAGCGTTTGTGTAGACCGGATCTCCTCAGCAGCCTTCCTCCTTCCTCCTATCCACCGGAGACTCTCTGGTCTCCTCAGATGTTCCTTCACAGCATGTTATAGCATATACCCCACTGTATACCCCACTGTATATGCCACTGTATATGCCACTGCTGAGGTTCACACCCCTCCCACTGTCAGACTGCTACTGGTATTTGCTGGAAAGGGGTCTAAGGTTTGGGTTTCTAGCTAACTCCATGTATCATAAAGAAAAGCCATAAACCAACAAACTGAAGACAGTGTTCAGAAACATGACCTACTATTTTGGGTCCTAAATCCAAATCCTTAACATAAGCTTATTAGTATACTTATTAGTATACTTAATACTTATTAGTATTCTGACCCTACTGAGATTGTAGAGGCTTTTAGAAGCTGTTTTTTTTTTAAATTTCTATTACATTTATTAGTGTGTGTGTGTGTGTGTTCACAAATATCATGCCATGTATATAGACTTCGGGGGACAACTTTTAGATGACAGTTCTCCCCTTTCATAATGTGGGTCCCTTAACTGAAGGTGTCATGATCGGTGGCAGGCTCCCTTTACCCACTGAGCCCTAAAGATGATTTTAAAACACTGATTTCTGATTCAGGTTTTAGGGCTTAAAATCCTTAGGAGCCTGGTAACGCTTCTGAGTTGTTTTATGTCTCATACAAGATATATTTCACCTCAGGGAAGAGACTAAGAGTAAATTCTCTGTAACACCTGATGATTAGGGACCAAGAGTGCCACACAGTTTAGAACTGTGTAGAACTGTGTTTGTCAGTAGAGGAGAGCGTGTCTAGCATTTGCATAGAACAAACCTTATTTGGAAGGCTTGTTTTGTGTAGTGTACTCTACTAAGTATATTCTCTCTCCTCAGTATCTGTGGTGGTTTGGATAAGAACAACCCCTATAGGCTTATTTGAATGCTTAGTCACTGGGGAGTGGCACTATTTGAAAAAGATTAGGAGGTGTGTCCTTGTTGGAGGAAGTTTGTCACTGGCTTCGTGGTTTCAAAAACTCATGCCAGGCCCAGTGTCTGTCTGTCTGTCTGTCTGTCTGTCTGCCTGTCTGTCTGTCTCTGAGTATCTGTCTATCTGTCTTTCTATCTCTCCCTCTGTCTCTCTGGATGTAGCCCTCTACTTCTCCAGCACTATGCCTGCCTGCACGTCACCATGACGATAACGGGCTAGATCTCTGTAACTGTAAGCCAGCTGCCAATGAAATGCTTTCTCTCATAGGAGTTGCCATGGTCATGGTGTCTCTTCACAGCAATAGAACAGTGACTAAGACAGTGTCCATGAAAGTGAAAAATGCCTGCTAGTGAGGAGACATTGCCTAGGCTAAAAACTGTTGGCTTTAGAAAAACCAGGAAGCCTCCCACACAAGTACAATTTTCTGCACTAGGAAGTTTCCAAGATTTTCTCAACTCTATTTGGCATTGATTTAACTGATGATGCTAGTTCGGGGATCATTGGAAAAGATAGAAAACACACCTTTTCCTTTATGAGGATTTTGTAGTCTGTAAGGGACTGTAACAGCTGTTCTCATTGGCCTTTTTTGTAAAATGAGGGAGCAGATTCTATGATCTTTGTGTGTGTGTATATGTGTGTTTGTGCATGAGTATGTGTGTGTTTGTATATATGTTTGTGTGTTTGTGTGTATGTTTGTGTGTTTTGTGTGTGTGTATTGTGTGTGTGTTTGTGTGTATGAGTATGTATGTGTTTGTGTGCGATTGTGCATGAGTATGTGTGTGTTTGTGTGTGTGTGTGTTTGTGTGTGTGTTTGTGTGAGTGTGTGTGTATTGTGTGTGTGTCTGTGTGTGTAGGTCAAAGGTCAAACTCAAGCTCTTTTCCTCAGTCCCTCATGATCCTAGTTTCTCAGATCGTCTCTGGCTTTAATCTGATTTGATGATTCTGCTGGGCTGGCTGGGTAGTGAGCTCCAGAGATTGGTCTGCATGTCTCTGACTCCCCAGCACGGGGTTACAAGTTTATGTCACTACCCTCTACTTAAGGCCTCACGCCTGCCGGGCAAACACCTTCATGACTGAACCATTGCCCCCGGAGATAAAGAAACCCAACTCTTGGAGAAGTTTAGTGATGCCAGCGCTCTTTGAGGTTGAGGAGGAAACCAGGTCTTCAGACTCACAGACCATTTCACATCACAAATTAACTGAGAGAAAGAGAGTAAAACGCAGCCCTTCCACTTTCTACTTTGGTAAAAGATGTAGTAGAAGGACCAAAAGTTGCTGTGTGAGTGAGCTCTCATGAGTAATGGAAAGATGCAGGTGCGGTGGGTGGAGAGGAGGGAGCCGGAGCCTTACGTCCGCCTTTGCCAGAACTGGGATGGCTATGCTTAGCTTAGGTTCCTGTGGGCATCAGAGAGCTAGATTGTGTGGCTGTTACAAAAGAGCAGTATAATGATGATTTGGTAGAGACTAAAGCTCTAATAAACAGTGAAGACAAATTAGGAAGACCATTTTATCTGCAGAATGTCCAATACTGGGGGGGGGTCAAGTTGTTTTTTACTTACTGAGAAAAAAGAATAAACAAACAGGAAAATCATCTTAAATAATGAAAGGGGGTGGAAACCAGCCTGCTCATTTGTAAGTTGGTTTCCTGGGTAGGAATATTTTGCCTTTGACAAACAAGAATCAATTAATTCTAAGCATTTGTTTATTGATGAACTGGACTAGAATGATCTCTCTCTCTCTCTCTCTCTCTCTCTCTCTCTCTCTCTCTCTCTCTCCCTTTATTCCCAGTAAACACCCTTAAAGGCAGACCTGGTTATTCCAGGAAAAGGATACCCGTCTGCACACCACCAGGCCCTAGGGCTCTCCTGTAATTAATGTCTCTGGCCTTCATGCTATGCTGTGCTTCTTCTGAATTCACAATAGCAATTCCTGTCACTACCATGAAAGCCGACCAAATGCTGTCAAGAGAATGACAAGTTAAAGTGCAAAAGTGACAGAAAAGTAGAAAAAGACACACAACTCAATCTAAGCTTTGAGCTTACAGAGTCGCCTCGGCACAATAAAAGCCAAGACCCAGCAGCTGACATATCCTCTGTCCTTTGATGGTGTCAGCATGACATAATTCTCAGGAGCAGAGCAGACTTTCTTGGCTAGTATTACCTTCTGTGACTCACTGAGGCACTGGGAATATCAGAGTAAAATGTGCTGGTCTATGTGTGTGTCCTGCTCTGTTTGTTAAAAGCTTGTACCATGAAAACATCCATTTTTGTTATACCCCCCCTCTGTGTGTGTGTGTGTGTGTGTGTGTGTGTGTGTGTGTGTGTGTTGCATGTATGCATGTGCATGTGTGTATGAGGGTGCCCACATGGGTAGAGGCCAGGTTGATGGGTATCTTTCTCGTTCCCTACTGAATTTGGAATTCACTGATCAGTCAGAGTAGCTGGTCTAGAGGGTCTCTCTTCATCCCTCTCCCCGAGCTCTGGGGTTACAGGCGCAGGCCACCGTGCTTGGCTTTCATATGGGTTCTCAGGATCCAGATTCTGGCTTCCATGCTTGCATAGCAAATACTTTACGTACTCACTGAGCCTTCTCTCCTGCCTCAGAAATACTCATTTCTTTTTTTAATGTAATTTTATTTTATGCATATGAATGCTTTCCCTACATATATGTCTGTGTACCGTGTGTGTGAAGAGGTGAAAAAAGGGAGTTGCATTCCTTGGAACTGGAGCTAAGGATGGTTGTGAGCCACCAATTCATGTGGTGAACTAAGCTCAGGTCCTCGCTGAGAGCAAGTGCCCTTAACCAAGGAGTCATCTCTGTAGCCTCAAATACTCATTTCTTGAATGAGGGTTGGTGTAGCTGAATGTATGACCGGTAAACATAAGTATTCCTGAATTCAGCAAATACTTTTCGAGTGCTCCTGTGCTAGGTTATAAGATTTCAAGCACCCTTGCCATCATGTTTCTGTGTCAGGACAAGACCACTTCCAATTACACTATTGATTAAATGGATGATTGCATGCTCTATAGGACAGTGCCAGAACTAAATTATCAATTCTCTGTTCTTTCAATATAAAATCGGAGAATTCCATTAATTAACAAACACGGAATACTGAACTCTTTTCAGCTCACAGTAACAGCATTTCTGCTTTTTGAAAATCTAGGCCCATCCACAGAGCAAACAATTTGTACTATGCAAATAATCGACTTTCAAACTGAAGATGCTGATTATTTAAACTAAGATGATTTACTAGGTCAGGGTCATCTGTCTTTCGGAATATAATCTTTCCTTTAGTAATGCAATTTCACATGTAAGGAAGGCCTAAGGATGATATGCTTGGCCACCGCCCAAGAGTGTGTCTGCTCTGCCTCCCTGGCAGAGTGTCTTGCGAGTCACCACCTATCCCCCTGTCGTGCTGAAATGGCCGAGAAAGAAAATGCCTTGCCAGAGAGTCTGATTTTCTTAGGAGATCTCATGTTGATTTCTTAGGGGCTCTGCTAATGGAGCAGCAAAAGGTCTTCAAGATGAACAACAGCTGTAACAGATACAGTCGAGAATTAAACTCGGGAGGAGTAGGGTGTTGGGTAGATTTCTGAGCACCATTGAGGGGAAGAGTGTGGGGGAGGCAGTAAATATGATCAAACACGTGGCATGCACGTGTGAAATTCTCCAAGAGTTAGTATTCTATGTTTGTAAAGAAAGCACTCATCTGCTGGGGGAATTTCATTTGCAGGCTTATCTTGTATAGTATCTGAGCTCTGTGCTGGCCTAGTGTTAAAAGAATCAACCGAGTCACGGCTGCATATGAAAGCACTTCTACTCGAGGCAGGAATAGCATCAGCCAAGGTACAGGGGTAGATGCTAGGCTTGGAAGTCCACGCTAGCTGGAGTCTCATGTTCTACTGACGACCCAGACAGATTTCACTAGAGAACCCGTGTTACAAATGCTCCTATTTAAGGCCAGAATACTTAATGCAGAGCAGCCTCGAGAATTCAGTTGACGTAACAGATTTGTACCTTTCTTTCGGCTTAATCAATGCACGAGATAGGGCTATTTTTGCTCATACTCACTTATGAGATGGGTTGGTGCTCATTTCATTAATAATAAAACATTTCTTTTAAATTAATCCCTTTCACCGTCTGCACTGAGGAAAACCCATAATACACTTTTTTTATTTCTGAATCTCTAACACCACAGAAGTTTTCTTTTGAGACACTAAGACCCTTTAGCTAATGACTTCTTTTTCTGAGAGGGAAGTGTTCAGGTTCAAATAAACTAAACTATAAACAGAGCACAGTTTCTATTAATAGAACCTAGCCAATGGGAAATTTTAACGAAGAAAAAATTAAATTCAACAATCTGTTTTTTAATGTAAATGAAAATAAAGGCAAAAATATATTCTTATCAAAGATTTGAAATACATGGAGAAGCCATTCCACCTGGCTGCTCTGTTTGGACACAGGCTCTATTATATCTGTAAGTAATGATCAGCAATCGTATTCACCCACGCTCCTTACAAGTACTCTCATCTAGCTGTCCTCCAGTCTTCCCATACTGTCTGGGGCAGCTATGGAAATCCCATGAATGTTTCATAGATGAGAGAAGGGAGTCTATTGGGTGTATAATGGCACCAACTGGCATACATGCTCCTGGCTTAAGCCACCTATGTCTCCCCTGCTTATCATAGTGTGCTTGCTAAGATAAGGCAGACACACGACTGTGGGTGCTTGAACTCTGTACAAGAGTAAGGTTACCTCTAGGTTGGAAGCTAGGAAACTCAACCCAACCCAACCCAACCCAACCCAACCCAACCCAACCCAACCCAACCCAACCCAACCCAAACCACCAACCCATTCACAGAGTTTACAGGAAGCAGACTCCTGAGGCAACCAGCTCCTCAAAGCTGACACGGAGCTCCATGCTGGCTGGACTTCCCTGCCCATCTTTGGGGCTAGAGATACAGTAGGTTCAAGTATTCTTTTCTCTCTCTTGGCAAAAGCTTTGAAGAGAGTCTTAACTCCTTAATTTGTCTCAATGCCTAGTTCTTTGTTGCTGTGAGATTTTTTTTTTATTTTAGAACTTTCTAAAGTGTCATTGTCTAACAGACCTTCTGACAAGATAATCACTTGTCACCTGTGGTCACTGAGCACTTGAAATATGAGATACTGACTTCTAAATATTTTAGTTACAGGTTGACTTTAAATGGGTCTGTGCAGCTCTTGACTACCATACTGGATAAAGAGGCCCCATATGGTTTAAGATTATGGTTCATAGGACCTAAAACACCCCATCAGTAGCATCTTTACGTTTGTGGGGTTGTTTAATGTGAACTTAATATGACTTATGCCTTAACTGGGCATTAAGGAGGGAGGGGCCGAAGCAGATTGTTGGCAATAGCAACAAGAAGACATCTGGGGCTCTCTGAGGAAGGGCTAACAAATGGAAGATCCATTTGCATTTCAGTGCCATTTGGATTCCATTTGAATTTCTAAACTAAGATTTGGAGCAAGACAGCACCATCAATTCAGTGTAAAAATGTCTACTCGCTAGGGCTACAGGAATCCAGAGAATGAAGATGAGATTTTACTATAGGCTGTTAAAAGAAACAAGGAGAACTGAATGGGCTGTCAGGATCTGACAGGATGGTCGGCAATCTCAGGACCATCTCTGATGAGGCTGGGTCCTTGGGAGAATTGGGGAGACCCCAAGAAATGATAGATGAACTGATTTAGCATCATGACTAACCTGTAGAGAGCATTTCATAAATGCTGGCACTATTTAGTGATTTGTATTTTTTTTTAAAGATTTGTTTATTTTATGTATCTGAGTACCCTGTAGCTGTACAGATAGATGGCTATGAGCCATCATGTGGTTGCTGGGAATTGAACTCAGGTTCACTGCCCGCTGGGGCCTGCTTGCTCCAGCCCAAAGATTTATTTGTTATTATATCTAAGTACTCTGTAGCTGTCTTCAGACACACCAGAAGAGGGCGTCAGATCTCATTACGGATGGTTGTGAGCCGCCATGCGGTTGCTGGGATTGGAACTCAGGGCCTTCGGAAGAGCAGTCAGTGCTCTTAACTGCTGAGCCATCTCTCCAGTCCTTGTATTTCTTTCTAGATTGTTTTAGAGATGTCTTCCAAGTCCGTTTGAGGCATGGAGAACTGCTTAGCATAATCAGTTTTGGGGAAACTGTGTCGTTTGACTGGGTCAGAGAAAGGAGAGATAAGAAGGGCATGGTGGAGACAGCCACAGCCTATCCGTATTTGCGAACTGCTTCATGGGAAACATGTCCCTGAAGATTGATTATGTCTTCCGGGGACACTGAGGCAGATGGTACTGAAGTGGAACCAGAAGAGGAAAAAGGTGTGTGTGGGGGAATAGCTAAGGGGACTGGCTGTCTGAATGTTAGGCATTTGTGCTATATCATGATACTAATATCCTACGAAAGGTGACCAAAGAGGCATTGTGGGTAAGTATTTCAGGCCCTCTGGGTGAGTGAGAAGGGTCCTGGCTCTGGAACACATTTGCAGGATTCAGATACTAACTTCCGTTAAGTGCCTGGGAAGAATGGAAGGCCTGGCTTTCCACAGTCTGCTCTCTGTAACACAGTGTGGCCGAACACGTGTTCACCGCCATTACAACGGCACAGATCTAAGAGGAAGGCGTATCTGGGTCCCCAGACACACTGCTCCACTCTTCTCGTCCTTGTCCTTCCAGGAAAGCCTGCTGGTTCAGCTTCCAACCTGTCTCTGTAAAACTGGAGCTCAAGTTGTGTTGAACAGTTGTGGCAAGCACAAGACAGTTGGTGGGGTGGGGGGTGCGGGGTGGGGGAGTGACAACGGGTGGGCGAGCAGATTAAAGAAGAAATGACTGGAGAGAGAGTGGAGTGTGTCAAGGAGAAAGCAGCCCTCCTTTGTCGTTTACTACATCGCCGCTCCTCCCCACAGCGGCTGAAAGTTACATACATGAGCAAGAGCACGTAAGTGACTTGGACATGGGAGCTGTGCCGATCACAGTGTGAACGCCACCTCTGGATCCAAGATCCCTAGCCGCAGATTTCCCATCTGTGTTATGTATGGTTAAGCGTTGGTGTGACGTTTAAACGAGATGGCATTGTCTAACAGGCTCTAGGTGCTCAGTGAATAATCTCTTACCACCGCCCCCCCCCATTGCCCCAGCCCTTCCTTCATCCTACCCATGGGACGCTGGTTAAGGAAACAAACCTACACTGTATTAAAATTTGGGCTTGGAGGATGCGGAAAAACACGCGGTGGTGAGAGAAGCGTCACAGAGGAGAGAAAAGTCATAAAGCACGAATCCATCTCCCTTTTAACTAATCCACGTATTTTTTTTTTCTGTAGCCTTACAGTTCTCTGGTTTCTAAAAGCTACAGAAATGTTTATCAGGGCAGCATCCCTAACTGTTTTTTCAACACTTTATAAACCGGAAGACTCGGAAGCAGGCAGAATGAGGGCATCATCCAGAGTCACCAAGCCACATCCCGGAATGACGTACCCCCCACCCCTTGCTTTTCTACTCAGACACGCTGGGAACCTCCAAAGAAAGTCTGGGAAAGCAGAGAACTGGGAAAGCAAAGGATACTCGCTTGTTTTCTTGGTAAACACGAGACAATGCCCTTTAGGTGTTAGATCTCAATTGCAGGGAAAGCTGGCCAGCCCACGCGGATCCCACCAGTCCCCAGGGATTTACGGCGCAGCAGATAACTTTCAGCACCTCGGACAGCGGCACGGCATCGCTTCTCCAGCCAGCATCCCGTCTTCCACCTGAGCTCCCCCGCTCTCTCTGGGACCTCGGAGGCAGGTTATCCCCGCAGCCCATGGCTACGCTGGCCAGTTACTGCCTCTGCCACCCAGGAGAGCATCCTTTGAGCCTCTCGCCTCAAGCTCTCAATGAACCGAGTTTCGCACACGTAGCGGAATCACTACCAGGAACTGGCGACAGCCAGCCGTGCTGCCTCCACCTTCCCTCATCTTCCTTCTGTCAGTCATTTGACAGCTTCTGCCTTACTGTTCGATCGGGATGTAAAATGCACCCTTGGCGGGGGAGGAGGGGTGACTCAGTGGAGACAGGAGGCTCGGGGCCACGCCACCCTACTCTGACCCTCAGAATTTGTGGGAAACTGAATGTGCTTTGGAGCTGGGGAAAAGGCCCCCAAGAGGCGAAGCAGTGCCTCGGGCTCCGGGCAGGAACCTACCCGGATGCCTCTCCCGTCACATCCTCCTGTCTCCCGGTTGGCCGGGGACAGCTGGTCCTCCTGGGGCACCAGCCTGATCGGGGCGCCGGGCTCCCCTGGAGTCCCTTTGAAGAGTTTTGCTCCGGTAAAAGGACAGATTCATGTCCCCGCCTTCCGCTGGGACCGCGGCCCAGAAAGCACTTCTCCTTTTTCCAAGGGCTCAATCCCAGGCCGGGAGCCTGGCTGTCCCCGGCAGGTGCGTGCACAGGCTTGGAGGACGGGATGGGCCCCGCGACTGCGGAGACCCGGGAGGCCCACACGGCTCCCAGCATCTTAGCCTCGCGCTCCCGCCGCGGCGGAGGCTGCACCAGCCCGCGCCAGCCCGTGCTCCGCCTGCCGGCTCCCGCGCGTCCCCACGACACGGATGCTACCGGGGGGCCCCTTCCCAGAGGGAGCCCGCGCGACCCTCACCTCGCTCCTTCGTTTTTTCCAGGGATCCCCTACCCATAGGTCGCCCTCAACCTCCGCGCCATGTTCCCGCTTCCTCCCTGCCGGGGTCTCAGGCTCCCCGGTTTATCTTAGTCGCTAGTCACGGGGTTCCAGCTGGGAAGCCAGGGACCGCGCGGGGGGCACGCACTGTGGTGAAGGGGGCATCCACTCACCAGAGGGGCTGGGGGCGATGGCCTGGATTGGACGCTAATGTCCGGTGGTCTGCACTCGCCGCTGAGATGGGGACGGTGGTGGCGATAACGCCAGGCAAGAGGCAGCGGCTGCTGCTGAATCGCTCCTCAATTATTCAGATCGAAACCCCTCCGCACCCCTCCCGCGCCTGCCAGCCTGCTCTCCAGCTTGCCTATCTCCGCCTCCTTGTCATCACGTGGCTAACCCAGCCCCTTCCAATACTGAATCCTAGCATCACTCCCGCCCGCACTCCCCCCCCCCAGCCCACCCCCGGGTCTGTCACTCACTACACCTCACCCGCCTTCGTCAACTTCCAGGTGCGTCCTCCAGCCTCTTGTTATCTGCTGGTGCTTGGAGCAGAGGAGCCTGGGCAGTTCTATGCCCTGGGAGAGCGGGGTGGGGTAGGACTCGGTGCTGTTTAGGATGGCTTCTGCCAACAGCTCCACCTCTCCTGGATTCAGTTACCCAGCCAGGCCTGCTTTCTGCTCGGCTGGAAGCTCCCCCCTACCTCCCTGAGGAAGCCTTGGTACTCTTAGCTTTCCCCCACCTCAGCTGTTACTGAAAACAAGGGATGGGGAGATTAGTGTCTCTCTCAGCTCTCAAAGAAGACAAGGACCAAAAGCTCAAAAAGATCAAGCTTAGTTTAGAGTCCACAACATTTCATGGATTTGAGGTTTCTCAAGACCTACCAGCGTTTTCCATCTATGACCTTGCAGCATTTAACCTCCTGCTTTGCTTACCTTGTCTGTGAAGCGAGCATCTCGGAGGACTGTAGAGAGAGTTGCCATTCTCTTGAAGTTGCCTAGCTCAGCGCTAGACTACACACAGAGATCAGCGAGGGAGAGTCTTTCCCTTGCCTCTATCAAAATAATAATAAATTTCAGAAAACAAGATGCGTGCTATGTGTGTGTCAGT
This sequence comes from Apodemus agrarius, assembly GCA_964023405.1. Classification (NCBI taxonomy): domain Eukaryota; kingdom Metazoa; phylum Chordata; class Mammalia; order Rodentia; family Muridae; genus Apodemus; species Apodemus agrarius. The sequence goes on from OZ030007.1 coordinate 139,260,178, forward strand.
GGAATGGAGAAATATTTTAGAACAGGGAAGGCGGCATCCATGAGGTCATGTTAGAGAGTTATTCAGGCTAAGTGGACAGAGGAGGTGCATACAGCTTATATTGCGCACTGGTTCCTTAAAGGCAAAGTGTCCTGGAAACTTCTCTATCTCAAAACGATATGGACTGGCTAGATGTGGTGGCATGCACCTTTAATCCCAGCATTTGGAGACAGAGCATTTGGAGACAGGGGCAGGAGGACTTCTGTGAATTCGAAGCCAGCCTTATCTACATAGCAAGTTCCAGACCAGCTAGGGCTATCCTGAAGATCTGCCACAAACAAGATAGAGACGAGATAGTCCTAGCTCATCTGACCTCATTACGTGAATTAATTATTTAATATACATTGAATAGACTGATTTGGAGCAAGGTACCTTCATGCATTCTTAGATCCTTGTCAAAGCCCTTAACATACTTGGGAGCTGAAGTCATGTGAACCTCTTCTATTAGAAATCAAAGTTACTGGAAAATATCATCCTAAGTGAGGTAACCCAATCACAAAAGCACACACATGGAATGCAGTCACTGATAAGTGGATATTAGCCCAGAAGCTCTGAATACCCAAGACACAATTTGCATATCAAATGATTCCCAAGAAGAAGGAAGGAGAGGGCCCTGGTCCTGGAAAGGCTTGATGCAGCATTGTAGGGGATTGCCAGGACAGAGAAGTGGGAGGGGGTTGATTGGGGGAACTGGCAGAGGGAAGAGGACTTATGGGACTTATGGGACTTATGGGGAGGGGGGAACCGGGAAAGGGAAAATCATTTGGAATGTAAACAAAGAATGTAGGGAAAAAAAAGAAATCAAAGTTACTAAGCCTGTTGTGTTCAGTGAGATTACTGGCTGGCTGCTGTCTTTTCACGTAGGGCAAGTTCACATCTAAGTATATCCAGTCATGGCGGGGGCAGTCTTGGTACATCCACCAACTTCAACACTGCCTTCAGCCTTTGGGAGTCTTCTTGAGCCATCACTATGACTTAAGCCTTTAACTAGTTGCTGCTAGTATTTCTGACTTCTTCTTGGGATCCCACAAAGCTGTGAGATGTTGAAAAAAAAAAGGTAAAGTTAAAGAGCCAGAATTTGAGATGTTGAAGCAGGCTCTTCAGGGGACAAACGTAATCCTTGACAGATCTCCTGAGGCCTCCGAGGTTTTATCCTAAAACATGGGCAGTGAATGTCTACTCTCTGAGATAGTTTTGTTGTTCAGATGGGCAGATCATTAGCCTGTGAGAAGCTATAGTGGTAAAACATGAACAAATTCGTAATAGTACTGTGGTCTGTGGGAGTGTTGCCATGTGTTAGTCTGGGTATGTTACAGGTTTAGGAGAGGGCAGCTGCCGTTTATTAGGGGACAGCTATTGAGAAGTCCCTATGTCTATGTTGACAAGTGTGCCTAAAACTCAAGGGTGGTGCAGGCCTAAGAGATTAGTGCCACACTCCTCTGAGATGGATATTTTTTTTTTTAAAAAAGATTAATATCTTCTCATCCACAACTATAACTTTTATCTTTTGAACACCAGGCAGAATCTCAGCAGCAAATATATAATAATTGGTGTAATTTTCTGCCCATATTTCAGCATAATAGGGTTTAGGTTGGTAATTAAAAAACAAAAGATGGGTCAAGTCCAAATTCCAAACATTCTTATTCCAAGAGCAGTTTCTGGGACCTCTGCTGTCTTTAGAGTGGCGGTAACTGTTTTCTAGCCCGCTGCCAACAAACCCAGCTCAAGCCCAACGCAAACCAGAGAATCTGCTATCCGTAAGCAAATCCCAAGCCCAAGTTCTGGCGCACTTCCCTTTAATAAGCTTTAGATCCTTATTAAAATAGGTTTCCCTATTTTTTAGGGAAAGCGTAGAGCCAGGAGCCATCAGTGTTCCTACACAAACTACTTTAAACTTGTCTAGTTGAAGGGTTGCCTCCGACTCCCTATCCATCTTGACAGTGCCATCAGGAAACCCGCAGAAGAATAAGCACAGAGTCACTTAATCTGACCTTAAACACTAATGCCTTTGTGAGCAATTATTTGGATAAGTATGTGTTTTAGAAGGTTTGGGATACCTTTACAGTAATCATGAAGGACTCTGATAGAGCCAAATCTGTTCTGCCCAAGATAGTTTTACCCAGCAAAGGGCAGGAGACAGAAACTAAGGGCACAGGTTGCAACTCAAGGTCACACTTTAACATGATTTCTTTGACAAGGTCCCTCTTGCCTCCTTCTTTAATGGAAATCTCCTGCTGAACACCAACCTTATCAGAAGCCCCTGACATTATTGGAACAGGAATATTGCCAAATATTTAGAGCCATGCATGACAGTAAAGATCTGCACACATCACACTATCAAACTATTAACCGGTGATATTTCTAATTAAATCTAAACAGGCCACATCTTAGCTTTCTTGTTCCAGCAAATGGACTATATAGAAATATTGATTAACTTGTTGAATACATATTTGAGGTACTCAGGATGTAGCCATCAATAATGCAAAGCAGGTGACTGTTCTCTGGTACTGAAGCTGTGGAGGTCAGTACCCTGTGAGAGTAACACAGCAAGAGCCTCAGCGGTCCTGGGTTCCACTCCAGCTGGAGAACGGGCACACAAATAATGAGCTCAGGGCATCGTAGCCTTTTGCTAGTCCTGTTTATCAGCAGGGTCATCAATGACATCCCTCTGATTGAACTGCTTGAATGAATGATAACTGGACTGGGGAGGGATTGGCCGCAGGCTTTGAGACAATGGTTTGACTTTATCTCCTGGTTCTTGAAGGTGGATGTCTTAAGAATTTTTCTTCCCCTAGATTTCCAAGCTCAATGGTGCTCTTACCTCTTTCCTCCAATAGAGTCAAAGACTAAGAAGTCCAAGCCGCTGTGGCACCCTGGCCAGACAGAGGCTGATGTGGAGCCCTTCGGCTGTCAGCAGTGCTTCTGGGGGGCTTCTGAGGAAGAGCAAAAAGAAGGCACAGTTGAAACTCAACATATGTCAGGCCATCTTAAAGATGTGCTAAAGAAGCCTTATTTATAATAGCCAGAAGTTGGAAGGAGCCCAGATGTGCCTCAAAGGAGGAATGGATACAGAAAAAGTGGTATATTTATACAGTGGAATACTACTCAGCAATTAAAAATAATGAATTCATGCAATTTGTAGGCAAATGGTTGGATCTGGAAAATATCATCCTAACTGAGTTAACCCAATCACAAAAGAATACAAATGAAATGCAATCACTGATAAGTGGATACTAATGAGCCCAAAAGCTCTGAATACTCAAGGCACAATTAGCAAATCAAAAGATTCCCAAGAAGAAGGAAGAGGACCCTGGTCTTGAAAAGACTGGATCCAGTTTTGTAGGAGAGTATCAGAACAGAGAAAAGGGGGGGGGGAGTGATTGAGGAATGGGCGGAGGGAAGAGAACTTATGGGACATATGGTGAGGGGGGAACTGGGAAAGGGGAAAGCCTTTGGAATGTAAACAAAAAATATAGGAAAAAAAAAGGAATTAAAAAAAAAAAGATGTGCTAAAGAAATAACCTGGGGCTGGAGAGAGAGCTCCGCTCTACAGCTGCGAAGACCTGTGTTTAGATCTCTAACGCCCATGGAACGGCATGTGCGTACTATAACTGCAGTGTTGGAAAGGGCCAATGCAGACAGACCTGACAACTTAGCAGCGGGCCCAAAAGTTTCAGATTCAGTGAGGAAAACTGTGAAAAATAACAACAACAACAACAACAACAACAACAACAACAACAACAACAAACCAAACAAAAAACACCCCCCCCCCAAAAAAAAAACCCACCACAACAACAGCAAGAGCCATCTAGGAAAGACACCTGGTGTTGATTTCTGGTGTTTCCACTTGCATACTTGCCTGCAAGGACACACCCATGCTACAATAGACATGGACAATAGGCATGGACAATACAACTCTTCCCAGACACACAGTTTTAAACAAAGGAAATCAATAATCCTGGTATCAATTGGACTGGATATTTACTAATCTTCAAATTCTATATTTGATATCTAAATTCCAAAAGTAAGTTCTGAACATGCCCATCTCATCCTCAAATGTATAATAAACAGAACTCTCTCTTCACCCTCAACCGTTGCAGAGAATATAAAATCATTTAGTGAGTGATGCTGGGGAAATAGATTAGAAGTCAGGAATGCCAAATAAGTCCCTAACCTGGAAGGAAAGCTCAAAGCCACTACGTCTCACTATGTGTTCTCTATAAGCACAATTCTTCCTATAGATCTGTTGAAAAAATTTCCTTCACTACCTTATCTAGAAAACTGGTATTGGTTGTCATGAACAAAAGATAACCATTGAGGTTAAAATAAAACAACATTGCTATATTTAGCCTAACCACCACTGCCTCTCCCAGAATCTGAGGCTAGCTAAGTTCATTTTCTTACTAAAATGGGTACTAGCAGTTGTAGGTGAGATGGTAAAAACGTCCTGACTTTAAATTGATATTTTCTTCATAAGATAATCGGAAGAATTGACAAATAAGGACAAAAAAGAACAACTTGGAGCTCTGTGATCACAAGTCATTAATGTCAAATCCAACTCCAACGGAATCAGGGTCCTCCAGCTTTGATGAGCACAAGACATATCTGGAGATCTTGTTAAAAATCCAGAATGGGGCTTAGTAGGGATTGCATTGGGACCCAAGAATTTATATTCTTTCTCTTGTTCTGTTACTATATGTGAATATGTTCATATATGTATGCACACATCTTCACACAAGTAAGGATATGTTTATATTCACGTATGTGTATGTGAGTCTATGTGGCAGCTAGGTAGGAAACAACCTTGGGAGTCTTAAGAAGAAAATTGTCCACTTCTCTTGAGACAGGGTCTCTCATTGGCCTGGAACTCACCAGTTAAGCTGGGCAGGTTGGCCATCGGTCCCTTGGGAGCCTCCTATCCCTACTTCTTCAGAGCAGCGATTACATGTATGTATTTACCACTACTCCTGGCTTTTGTCAGGGTTTTAGGAGCTGAACTTTTAGCCCTCATGTATGTAAGGCTCAACACGGCAAGGTTTAAGGTGCACATTTCAAAAGATCCACTAAATTGCAATTTAAGGTTTTTGGGTGATGTTCCAAACAAACAAACAAACTAACTAACTAACAAAGGTCCTTCAAAACAATCAACAAAAACGTTGCAGGGGTCACAATATGAAAGTTGAGGTTTAGACTATGGTGTTCCATAGGAGATTTTTGATGCAGGAACACTCAAAGTCCAGGTAGCTCCCAACAGCACAAGCATCTCCATGTTCTCGGGCCCCAGTGGCTCTGCTCCTCATGCTCACTTCCTGTTTCCTCATGCCCTGCTTTCACACCATGCTTCATGTTTCACTGTGCTGAGCAAGACTAGGTCTGGCAGACCCTGCAGCAGTGACTCAACGTAAAGTGCCACCCACCCGTGTCTGTCGCCCACCACTCACCGGCCAGGCTGCTCACCCAGCTCTACTCCACTGCAACCTCAGGGGAAGTGGGGAAGAATGATGCTCACTCCACTTCCTGGAGTGAGACCAGAGTCAGCCACAGGGAACGGTGTCTACCATACATACAGCTTTTCTGTAGACAACAAACTTTCATCATTGTACCTCATTTTAAGCCAATAAATCCACCATTAGTCCACCTTCCTCTTGGGTCCCTTTTAGCAAAGGCCAGGTAAAGTCAGTGTGAATGCGCAGAGAATATGATGGGCTAGGAAAATCTGAGGGGAGCAGGGAAAGTACAAGAGGTCAGTGAGTCAGGACAAGGGAATTGGGTGACTGAGGAAGAGAAAAAGTAAGGGAAGGAAGAAAAGTGGGGTAGGGGAAAGAAGTTGTCTTTCCTCCACATTTACTAAGCATCGGGCCGTGAATGAGAACATCTACATGGGTTTGTCCTCATAATAATCTTGTCAGGTTGTGTTTATTGTGTAAATGTAAAACATACAAAACAGAGGCTCAAAAGACTCATTGCAGTCAAGGCTGTAAGTCGAGTATCTCTCAGGAAATCTAAGAAAAGCATTTGTGAAGAGGAAGGATAGCGTAATGGTCTTGTTCGAACCAATTGTCACACTTCCTGGAATTCCTGAGAATTACTTTTATTGCGCTAAGTCTGTAGTGACAAATAAGCTTGAGAGAAATTGGCGTTGAGATTCCATAGTGGTGCCTCCATGGAATTATCACAGTCTTCCTGGGAAACCAAGGTTCTTCCCAAGTCCACCGTCCACAGGCTAATCCTCTCCCCTCCTTCTTCTCCCCATGCTCTTGCCCACATGTGTTGTGTAGGGTTTTCCCAATTGAAGCACTCCTTACTGGAGGGAGGAACACACACAAGACTTAGGAAGTGAGCAAAACGTTCAAGTCTCACAAGACTGACATTCACAGAATTCACAAGTTCCCTACCCAAGTTTATCCACAGTAATAGGTGTGTGTGTGTGTGTTTGTGTGTGTGTGTGTGTGTGTGTGTGTGTGTGTGTGTGTTGCATTCTAGGGGGAAGATGTATCAAATTACCTATCAGTCATACATGGAGTGCCGAGGTGGCAGTCATCAGGAGTGGTCACTAATACTGATGTGGACTTTTGATGTCGCTGTTACCTGTGCTACCCGAGTTCATGTGAACCCCTCACACATCCCCTTGTAAGTAACCCCAATATATTTGTTAAAATAGATATGTATGGACATTTTTCTTTGGTCTGTTATCAGTGCCCTATCTGGGAGAACTAAACATTAGTTTATGTCTCCACTAGAAAAATCACACGATAAAAAGAAAACACGTTTGTCTATAGGACACTGTGCCCTGCCCCAAAATATATGATTGAAATAAGCAGTCTAATGATATGATAAAAACATGGTTTCTAAGCTCACAATGAAATGCCTCTATGGACAGTAGGGAGAACTTTGCAAACTACTGTGAAGAGTATAGAAGGCAGGAGATGCCGGGGAGTTTCTCCCACGTCTGGTGGAGGAGGCTAGTCTAATGGTGGGGGCTGTGCTGGGGAAGGCTCGTGTGGATGCTGGGAGAGTATTTCCCTGGGGCCTGGGAGTGGTGGACTTTCAAACCATTCTGTGTACCCGTAAGGTCAAGGTGTAGAGTATGAATTCCAGAGTCAAAGAGCTAGCTGGGTCTGTACCCCAATGGACCTCTGTGTTAGTAATGAGCTTCTTGGAAGCCTGTTCACATTTTCTGAGACTTGGCACTTTTATCCTGTGAACGAGGGTGTCTAAGCTACTTTTCTATTGCTGTGGCAAAGAACCATGACCGAGGCAACTGTCACAGTTAGGGTTTCATTGCTGGGAAGAGACGGCTATTCGTACAAAGGAAGGCATTTAATTGGGGCTGGCTTACAGTTGCAGAGGCTCAGTCTCTCATTATCATGGTGGGAAGCGTGGCGTGGTGCAGACAGAACTGGTGCTGGCGGAGCCAAGAGTTCTACATACTGACCCCCAGGGAGCAGAAGGAGAGGCTGGGAGGCCGGGCATAGCTTGAGCATATATAACCTCAAAGACCAGCTCCACAGAAACACATTTCCTCTAACTAGGCCACACCTACTCTAAGAAAGTCACACCTCCTAACAGTGCCACTCTCTGTGGGCCAAGCATCCAGACACACAAGTCTATGGGGGCTATACCTACTCAGATTCTAAGCTCATGGTTCCAGAGGATGAGAACTTGTGACCATTATGACAGAGAACATGGCAGCAGGTAGGCAGGCATGGTGCTGAGAGCTTCTCTCTGATACACAAGGAGATGAGGGAGAGAGAGAGGGAGTGGGAGAGGGAGAGGGAGAGAGAGGAGAGGGAGAGGGAGGAGAGGGAGAGGGAGGAGAGGGAGAGGGAGGAGAGGGAGAGGGAGGAGAGGGAGAGGGAGAGGGAGAGGGAGAGGGAGAGAGGAAGAGGGAGAGGGAGAGGGAGGAGAGGGAGAGGGAGAGGGAGGAGAGGGAGAGGGAGAGGGAGGAGAGGGAGAGGGAGAGGGAGAGAGGGAGAGGGAGAGGGAGAGGGAGGAGAGGGAGAGGGAGAGGGAGAGAGGGAGAGGGAGAGGGAGAGGGAGGAGAGGGAGAGGGAGAGGGAGGAGAGGGAGAGGGAGAGGGAGAGAGGGAGAGGGAGAGGGAGGAGAGGGAGGAGAGGGAGAGGGAGAGGGAGAGAGGGAGAGGGAGAGGGAGAGGGAGGAGAGGGAGAGGGAGAGGGAGGAGAGGGAGAGGGAGAGGGAGGAGAGGGAGAGGGAGAGGGAGAGAGGGAGAGGGAGAGGGAGGAGAGGGAGAGGGAGAGGGAGGAGAGGGAGAGGGAGAGGGAGAGGGAGGAGAGGGAGAGGGAGAGGGAGGAGAGGGAGAGGGAGAGGGAGGAGAGGGAGAGGGAGAGGGAGGAGAGGGAGAGGGAGAGGGAGAGGGAGGAGAGGGAGAGGGAGAGGGAGAGGGAGGAGAGGGAGAGGGAGAGGGAGAGGGAGGAGAGGGAGAGGGAGAGGGAGAGGGAGGAGAGGGAGGAGAGGGAGAGGGAGAGGGAGGAGAGGGAGAGGGGGAGAGGGAGGAGAGGGAGGGAGAGGGAGAGGGAGAGAGGGAGAGGGAGAGGGAGAGGGAGAGGGAGGAGAGGGAGAGGGAGAGGGAGGGGAGGGAGAGGGAGAGGGAGGAGAGGGAGAGGGAGAGGGAGAGAGGGAGAGGGAGAGGGAGGAGAGGGAGAGGGAGAGGGAGGAGAGGGAGAGGGAGAGGGAGAGGGAGGAGAGGGAGAGGGAGAGGGAGGAGAGGGAGAGGGAGAGGGAGGAGAGGGAGAGGGAGAGGGAGGAGAGGGAGAGGGAGAGGGAGAGGGAGGAGAGGGAGAGGGAGAGGGAGGAGAGGGAGAGGGAGAGGGAGAGGGAGGAGAGGGAGAGGGAGAGGGAGAGGGAGGAGAGGGAGAGGGAGAGGGAGAGGGAGGAGAGGGAGGAGAGGGAGAGGGAGAGGGAGGAGAGGGAGAGGGAGAGGGAGAGGGAGGAGAGGGAGAGGGAGAGGGAGGAGAGGGAGAGAGGGAGAGGGAGAGGAAGAGGGAGGAGAGGGAGAGGGAGAGGGAGAAAGAGAAAGAGAAAGAGAAAGAGAAAGAGAAAGAGAAAGAGAAAGAGAAAGAGAGAGAGAGAGAGAGAATACTAGCGGTGACATGAATTTTTAAAACCTTGAAGCCCATCCCCAGTGACACAACCCCTTCAACAAGGTCACACATCTTAATCCTTCCCAAATATTTCTTCCAACTGGGGACCAAGTATTCAAATGCATGAGCGGGGGGGGGCATTCTCATTCAGCCCCCCACAGAGTGACAATGCTCAACTATGGAGTTGTGGTGAAGACTGGGAGGAATAGGCACTAAGTCCTGGGAGAATGCCGCTCTCTGTGCTGATGATTTTGTTTGGTATGATTCGTAAGAAGACGGACATGAAGAGGACTGAAGAGTTTTAGCCTTCATCTGCTGTGTGAGCTCAGCCGTGGTGCTTCCTGTTCTGAGCCTTCATTTGTTTTTCATAAAAAGTAGGAAGTAGGAACAAGTCTCTTCTAAGGACTCTTCTATAGACAGAAGCCTACAGGCTGTGTGGTTTTCCTAGGGCAGGCTAGAGTATACCTCAGTGAGAGCGCTAAGAGCTCATGCTGAGTAAGAGGCCCATCAGAAAAGTTACTGAACTGCAGAGAGCACTGGGCTTCACTTTACAGCCATTTGTAAGAGTTCGTGGCCTTCCTTAACCCTAGGCAAGAAAGAATGACCATGGAATGGATAACAGCCCTTTGGTCACCTTTGCATGAAAGAAGTCATAGTCATACTGTCACAGAAGCAGCCATGACCCTCCCAATGGGAGGATGGGCCTGTTCCCAGTGGAAATAAGCACAGAAAGGGGTTGGAGGGGGGATGGCATTTGGATTTCCAGCCTGCTCTAGGCTCATGAGCACTTGCTACTGCCAGTGTGTAGATAATGGATTGTAGAGGTGGTGGATCAATTATGTCCACTGCAGATTCCCTCCACGAGACAGGCAGGCACATCACCCACTCTGAACAGATAGACATCTATCACTTGAAAGTGATTGTTTTGTTGTCAGCCTTTTAGATAGGTAGTCACCTGCTGTGTAGAAGCTGCCTCCTGTTTAATTCAGTGACTTTTAGAAAAATGAGAATATTTTCTTCCATTTACTCATTCCTTAAAGCTCTTAAGATGGCCGAAGGCTGTGTAAAGTATCCCAGGACATTAGATGGAAGCAGAGACAATTTTAGAAATAGAGACGAAATTCCTGTCTTTATCTCTTCCAGGCCCCAGCTGGGAGGGGCTCAAACCATCCCACAAGATGGCTTCATAATTCCCAGGGAGTGAGAGAATAAAGTTTGCCTGCCTTGTGACCCTCTATCTGAAAAAGGGTGGCAATGTTTAGTTTTTCTGGTGATCAAGTCATCATTTCAGGTGCTAAAAAGTAAAAATCCCCTAAGATGACTGAGGGCGAGAGCTAACTTGCTAGGCTGGAGGATTCGATGATCAGTGTGTCCTAGGCTGACCTAATACTCTGTGCCCTTAGCTGTGTGCTCATTGTGATCTGGGACATCTTCCCTATGTAGCTTGATATAGGTTTTTAGCAAAATTCAAGACTTGAAGGATGATACGGCCTCTTGGATCAGCCCCCAAGACAGCTCATTGCTTTCTAGGTCTAATCCCACAACCACACTTGGAATCATTCACACAAGAAAACACAAACCATTGACTGCTTTCCATGTCTTGATCGACATTTATGTACCAGTGGTCGAAAGAAGTTTTGTTATATGGTCAAGTAGTGATCAAATAGGGGATATGCATTTCCTTTCTCTTCTCCTGAGAAGCCATTAGATGGCTTACATCATCTATGAGGTCTCTTTGGTCTTGTGTCTCTGTACGTGTTCTCTGGGATCTCAACCTTCTGATGTGACCACATGATGACAAAGATGATGATGATGACAGTGTCTATGACTGTTTGCCCAGCCCGTGAATCAGCTGCTGTTCTTTTCTTTATGATCTGTGTTGCAAACATTATGCCAATTAATATATTGTCAGAAGACACACTTTAAGCTATCGTGAGAAACAAGGCAAACTATATCCCATATCACAATAGCTTGAAGACAAGAATTGTTTTATCCAGAACAGACGCTGACGATGGCTGATTTAACAGGCAGGTACTTTCCATACTGGACGGGGCCTCAACATCCGCAGTTCTTTACTAAATGAACTCTGCATCAAACCTGGGTCATCTCCCAGGATTACAACTGGCCTAGGAAGACTCAAGACTTAAAGGGGGTCAGAGTGAGTGAGAATAGGAAGACAGTGTGTGACCTTCTTAGGAGATAATGTGACCTCTGGCTTGCAGAGGGCAGGTTAGTCAAGGGACTAACCCTGAATATTTGGCGAGTTAGTTCTTTGCCCTGCCCTCATAGCTGGTTAGTGAATTCACAATAAAGAATTCCTGATTTGTACATATTGTGTATCTGAGAATTGGCAACCATGGCTGTGGAGTACTGCGTGGCTTGACAGACTCTGCTGGTGTAGTTGGGCCTGAGTTAGGATCTTTCCTTAACTAGTCACTCATTAAACAAACCAGAGAAAATACAAACAAAAGAACCATTTTACATGCAAATTCAGCCTGATAAAGAAGTCCAGAAGAACTTCAAAATAGTTTGGAGTAAATACGCAGAACCAAGTGTACCATTTTAAACGTCCTCAAGCCTACAGTTTCTGTACATTCAGGTTAGTGATTTTTTCTTACATGCCACTGCTAGGTGTGCAGAGGGCCCTTGCAATCTCCGGAACTCTGCCCCGAGTGAGGCTCTGTACTCACCAGACAGCAGAGCTTCGCGTTCGCACCTCACCTCCATTGATTTTCCACCTCTCTAGGATGCTGCGACTGGATCGCACTTCCTTTTCATGCCTGGCTTATTTAAATTTCCAATGACAGCTTAGCTCTGGGACCATGCGAGCCAAGGCTCTGAGAGAAGCAATAGGTGTGTAACTGTTTTCCAGTCCCACTGTAACTGAGTGGGGCTGGGGTGGGTGTAAGGCAGTGTGCCTGTGATGTTTCTTAAGTCTTCCCTGCGATTACTTTTTTTTAAAAGTGAAATGTATGTACAATTGAAAATCCATGGACCTCAGACACACCTGGGTCTAGGACTCCAAGAGCATTGTGAAATGCTTTTCTCCATCCCTCAGCTCTGATTATTTTTTTCTCAGATAGGTTCACCTCATCCAAGATGTCCTTGAGGGTAGTAAACAGTAATCAATGACTCTGAAATCACAACACACATGTACACACACACACACACACACACACACACACTGAGAAAGAAACAGACTGGCTGACAGAGACATAAACTAGCAAATCCGATAGAAGTAAACACTTCTCAGAAATTACCACATGAATGCCCATGATGACACGTGAATGCCCACGATGACATGTGAATGCCCATGATGACACGTGAGTGCCCATGATGACACGTGAGTGCCCACAATGACACGTGAATGCCCATGATGACATGTGAATGCCCACAATGACACATGAATGCCCATGATGACACGTGAATGCCCATAATGATATGTGAGTGCCCATGATGACACATCAATGCCCATGATGACACGTGAGTGCCCATGATGACACGTGAGTGCCCATGATGACACGTGAATGCCCATGATGACATGTGAGTGCCCATGATGACACGTGAGTGCCCATGATGACACGTGAGTACCCATGATGACACGTGAATGCCCATGATGACAGGTGAGTGCCCATGATGACACATGAATGCCCACGATGACACGTGAATGCCCATGATGATACGTGAATGCCCATGATGACACATGAATGCCCATGATGACATGTGAGTGCCCACGATGACACACACTGACTGGTGCCAATGTCTCATTTCTCAATCTACCCCTAAATTCAGGGAGGTGGAATGTGATGACAGCTGTGTGTCCTGGCTTGCCACAGTTCCGATGTATGAGGTTAGAACCATGTACTTCATGCAGACTTAGAGTGGGGTTTAGAATACTGTCTTTACAGAAAAGAGAAATAGATTCTAGGCAGGTGAGACACAGAGAACTTAGAAAATGTTGCGGAACGTAGAACCCTTTATCGCGAGATCACTAGACAAGAGCATGGTCCTTAGCGGAGTCACTTCAGGTAATAACCACAGTCTTATGTGAATATTCTTAATGGACTCTATTAAAGTTATTTGCAAAAAAAGGACAACAGACATACGTTGTTGACCTGCCCTTTGATCTTTCATGTGGACAGCAATAACAAATAAATTTCTCCTTCATGGTACCATTCTGGCCAGGGCTTGGTGATGCACATCTATAATCTCTGCACCCTGGAGGCAGAGGCAGGAGGATCAGCTGTTTAAGTATTTAGTGTCTTCCTTGACAATATACCAAGTTTAAGGTCAGCTTGCTTGGGCTATGTGGGACCCAATTTCAAAAATGAACAAACAAACAAACAAACAAACAAATTAACCAAATAGGGTTTAGAAAAGTGACTTGGTTTGGTGGTTAAGAGCACTTGCAGAGGACGAGAGTGCAGTTTCAAGCACCCAAGATAGGCAGCTCTTATTTCATGCAACTCCAGGTACAGGGGATTCAGTGGCTTTCTCTCAGCTCTATGAGCATATGCATGTGTGTGTTTGTGCATGTAAACACACCCAAAGAAAAATGTACCATCCTGTGCCCTTACACACACACACACACACACACACACACACACACACACACACACCCATCCTGCACCTTTTTAGTGCTTTGTGCTATAACAGGCTTCTCTGACAGACAACATGTCATTAGCTCTTACATAGCATTACTAGAGCAACTCACACAATGACCTCAGGTACCATACGTCACTCTTCCTGTCATTAGTTGTCAAAATATCATACTTGATTCCCAGTCCCCCTTGGCTCTACCTGTCAGTCACCTTGCTGGGCTGAAACTCACAGTGAAAATGCTAAGCGTGCTAATCGAGCGTGCCTGCGTGACATGTTTCGCATAGGTGTCACAGACCTTCGTAGAGGAAAGGACTGCTCAGAGGAGGAACGCTATCAAGTTATTCCAAGAAGCCAGCAAAGAAAATGGCAGGAGGGAATGGCTCAACCCACAGTGTGTATTCAAGAGCAGTGACATTGTGATGGTCTAGTCAGAGCCTCCACTAAGCATTGGGTAATCAAGTCTGATCCCCGTTGTATAAACAGACACTTGCCTATATTGGGGAACTTGCATTTGCTTTCAAGTAAAGGAAAAATTCATCAAACTGGTTTAAAAATAGAAGATATTGAATGGCTTTTTATAACACGTCTGCTTTAGGTTCTGTTAAAAGCCAGGAACAAAAGGTTAGGAGGAATGGTTCAGTGGGCAAAACATTTGCTGTGCAAGTGTGAGGACCCAAGTTACAATTCCCAGTGTCCAAGCCAAAGGTGCGTGTGTGGTGCTGTGAGCACACCTGTAATCTGTTCTTTCTCTAGGGAAATGGGAGGTAGAGACAAGAGAACCTCTTAAAGCTAATCGGTCAGCTATCCTGATGCACATAGAAGAGAACAACACAGAGACTTTGGCTTAAGCAAAGTAGAAGGGGAGAGCAGACACCTGAGGCTGTCCCTTGGTCACCAGATGTGTGCTACACGATGCGTATGCCTATCCATTCATACACTGTACACGTGTAGGATGAGGTTCGGGATTTGACTTAGTAGCTTAATACACTATCAAAAAGCCACTTTTCCTGGAGTGGACATAGGACCCGGCTGGATCATCTGCCCTCTGAGAGATGGCTTTCCTTTCCTGTGAGCCCCAGCAGTATCACTGTCTCATTAGCCGGATTTGCTCATCTCCATTGTCCTGAGCAAAAGCTCTCGGCAGCTGTTTGCCTTATGTTAATTGGTAATCTACCTTTGCGACTGTATTTAAAGTTAGCGTCCCCCCAGGTAGATTAAAAGGGCTGAGTGATAAGGTGACACTGGGGAGTGGGCGTGGGCTATGAGGCAGGCAGACTGGAGAAAAGCCACCAGGCCAGGCTCGTGCTGTGGGGTCTCTCTCTCCTCTGTCTCTGTTTCTTTCCCTCCTCTTCCAGGAAATCTTTTCCATCCTCATTCTGCAGAGAATTGTGGGTAGATGTGGCTGTGATCAGGAGGAGGCCGGGAACGACAGAAAGAAAGCTGCATTTAGAGTGCATCTTATTTTATTATTATCGTGATGTGTTTGGGGATGTGCGTGTGCGGTGACATAGGTGTAGAGGCCAGGGCACAACCTTGTGGAGTCAGTTCTCTCCTTCCACCTTTACGTGGCTCATGGGATTGAACTCAGGTTGCCAAGCTTTGTGGCAAACGCTTTTGCCCACTGAGCCATCTTGCCACCCCTGGATTTGGTGTTTGAATCCCGGCTCTGTTGTATTCTATCTCCATATGACAATGTGTTTTTCACCCATAATGTGAAACTTAGTGTCTGCCACTGAATGGGAAAGAGAAGCAGATCCTTTCTGTCTCTGAAGGGGAAGTAGTTTCTTCTCTACCCGCTTCACAAAATTATTATGGTCAAAGAAAGGATCACAAATAAATAGGACTTTTGTGTTGACAATGCAAATTTAAGAGATTACCGTGTTTCCATCTTTTGCGTCATTTAATAAAAAAAAATAGAAATTTCAGAATAATTATCTAGAAGAGCAGCTTTGCTTTTGAGAGTTCTATTCTCAAAATCTAGTTGCAGAAAAAAAAAAAGTAGCACAGGGGCTTTTAGATCCATGGTGCTGAGCACCGAGAAGAATGACTTTGGAATAGCTGGAAAGTGTCCAGATGGGTACCGCTGCCATTGGAGAAGTTATTTTTAGAAAAAAAAATCTGTATCCCTGGACACCGTTATGTGAGGAGAAACTGTGTTCTGCAGCGTAAAGCCCTGCGCTGGTTATCCTTATACTTCCAGAGGCGAGAAGCAGGGCTGTGTGCCTGGAGCCTCGTGGATTTGCCAGGTAACCTTGAGGCAGTTGTTGACCTCTGTGATCTTCAGGGTTCTCACGTGACACAAGAGATGGTAATGCTGAGCTGGCCAAGCTGGGGGATGGGTGGGTAAGTTGGGCTCTCACACAGCAGCGTCCAGTCATGCCAGACACATTCTAACTCCCCAGCTGCCTGCAGTGACGACTCGGTTCATAATTCAAGCCCACAGTAATGGGAGAGGATCATTGCTCAAACTTTCTAAGCCTCACAAATCTGTAAACAGTTTTTGTGTATGTGTGCACATGCTTATGTGTGTATGCGTGTGTGTGTGTGTGTGTGCATGAAAGTATGTGCGAGTGTAAGAGTGTGTGAAGGTGTGTATATATGTGCACTCCTGTGTGTACCCTAAAAAGTCAACTTTGGGTATCTCTGCTCAGATGTTACCCATAATGTTTTTTGACCTAGGTTAGGGTCTGGAGTTCACCTGTTCATCTAGGCTGGCTGGTCATGAATGAACCCACAGGGATTCTTCTGTCCAGCCTCCTTAGCACTGCCGTTATAAGCATGAGCCACTAGGCTGTGTGTGTGTGTGTGTGTGTGTGTGTGTGTGTGTGTGTGTGTGTCGGTTTTAGGGATTGAACTGGGTTCCATGTGTTTACAAGGCCAATATTTTACCAATTAAGCTATCAACCTGGCCTGTGTAATGATTAATGTATAATCCCAGGGAAGATGATGTACCGATAGTATTACCCATGCAGGAATTTCTCAACCTCTTAAAGTACCTTTGTGTGTTCAATTCTATGCTGTCAAACTGATTTCTCTATTACAATGATGATTTACCTATAAAATACAATCAAGTAGTCATTTGTTTAATTATCAATTGTCATGGTTTGCATATGCTCAGCCCAGGGAGTGGCACTATTAGAAGGTGTGGCCCTGTTGGAGTAGGTGTGTGCGTGGGCATTAAGGTTCTCATCCTAGCTGCCTGGAAGCCAGTATTTAGTGGCCTTCAGATGGAGATGTAGAACTCTCTTCTTTGCCTGCTTGTATTTACTTGCCAGCACATCTGTTGGAACCTACATCTATAGAAGACCATCTGAAACAACTAGCCTTGTAGGACTGAGAAACTACAAGATTCTTGGATTTCCCATTCACAGCTGACTATTGTTGAGTTAGTTGCACTACAGACTGTAAGTCATCACAACAAATTCCCTCAATGTAGAAAACTTTCAATAAGTTCTGTGACTGTAGAGAACCCGGACTAATATACCAATGTATCATTTATAGGAAAAAAATTGGGTTTTTAAAAGTGTAACTAGCCTTTATTTTGAAAAGTGAATAGAATTTAATGATTCTCAGAAATGTAGAGAATCAATTTTGCTCTTTAAATGCTGTGCTTTACCAGCTCATGTATTCATGAGCAAATAGGCCATTGTTGCTCTCTGTAACAGTGACCCTGACTATGTATAGCCAGCACCTCTGCGTCATCAGACACACTGAGGAGCTGCTCAGTGGTGAGTGATCTTGTTCAACTTGAGTTTTATAGCAAAACTATTTTATCATGGAGCATTTAAACATTTTTCTACTTTTTTTCTTCTCCTTCTCCTTCTTCTCCTTCTCCTTCTCCTCTCCTCTCCTCTCTCCTCCTCCTCCTCCTCCTCCTCCTCCTCCTCCTCCTCCTCCTCCTCCTCCTCCTCCTCCTTCTTCTTCTTCTTCTTCTTCTTCTTCAGTATTCTTGTGGACTCTGTGTGTGTGTGTGTGTGTGTGTGTGTGTGTGTGTGTGTGTGTGTTGGTTAGTTTTATGTTATCTAGAAATAAACTATTTGGGACGATAGCCTCTCCATTGATGTAGCTGTCCAGCAGCCATGGATTACCTGGATATACCTACCTGAAAGGGAGGCTGGAAATGAAAAAGGAATGGAGTGCCGGAGAAGGATGAAGCCAAGACAAAATTTCTGATCAAGGCTCAAAGTTTGATTTTCATCACTGGGCTTAAATAGGGAAAACCCACAGACCCCACCCTTTGTTTCTGCTGTCTCCTTGCAAAGCGAGGGCAGTTTACACCTGTAGGAAAGTGCAAATGCCGTGAGGTCAGAGACTCCAGCTGGGCTGTAAAACCATTGTTGGTCTGTTTAGCCTACTCAAGGCTGGGGGAAGGGCACACATTGAGAAGGTGTCTCCCTCAGGCTACCTCTAGGCAAGTCTGTAGGACATTTTCCTGATTGATGATTTGTGTGAGAAATTGTTGGTGATGCCATCCCTGGGCCCTTGGTCCTAGATGGTACAAACAAGCAAACAGTAGGCCATGGAAGATAAGCCTGTAAGTAGCACTTCTCCACAGCTTCTGTGTCATCTCCTGCCTTCAGGTTCCTGCCCTGACATCTCTCAGTGGTGGAGCATAAGGGAAATAAACTCTTTCCTCCCTAAGCTGCTTTTATTCATGGTGTTTATCACAGCAATAAAAAAACCTAGCTAATACAGTGTGTGTGTGTGTGTGTGTGTGTGTGTGTGTGTGTGTGTGTGTGTGTTCATGCATGTGTGGAGGTCAGGAGGCAGCTTTTAAGGTCTTGCTTTCTCCCTTCATTGTGGGTTTCGAGGTTGGACTCTGCTCCCCAGGGTTGGGCGGTAAGTGTCTTCATCTTACCAAGCTGGCATTTCTATAGGTTGAACTTGAGAACTTGATTTCTTTACATGGAAATTATATAAAAATCTTATCCCAATTAGGGGCTTCAAGTAGACTTTGGGCCCAATAGAAATCATAGTTATTATACGAAAGAATTGAAATCTACAGATGTCTACTTACATTTCTAAATAGTGGAAATTACTTCCCGGTGGTATCATTACTCCAAATACATTGCATTATACTGTGTAGACAATTATGAATGTTGATAACTGGAATGCAAATAGGTCTGTTTTAAGCAAATTTACTGGCATTCCTCTCCTATAATTAACTACTAAGCAAAGCGAGCTGTCCGGGGCTAGATATGCAGACGGCTTCTGTCAAGACAAGGATTCTGTGGAGGGTGAATGAACACCTGAAGAAGCTGAAACTCCGCTAGGACAGAAGAGAACACAGAATGGCCGCCTAAGACACACCTGGGACCTGTCCTTGCTGACTGTGTAGGGCAGGCCTGCTAGCAAAGCATGCTAACCTTTAACTTCCTTACAAAACAGAGAAATTATGAGTAATAGACTTCGATATCCATTTTTTCTTTCCTCAATAGCAACACCTCTTAATTTTTAAAAAAAAAAACTCTTGGTTGGAAAACTCTATTTAAAAAAATCCCCATTCCTTAGTCTGTGTTGCCTCTGGAACTTTGGGTAGAAATTTCCTCCATAGGTGAATTCAGAGATTTGCGAGTTCTTTTCTTTTTCAAGTTTATTTCCTATTTTGAACTTAGATGTGCTCATTGGAGTTGCCATCCGTTTTAGAGGAGATGTTGCCATCACATATGGGGCCATGGGTCAATGCTGGTTGACCAGAAAGATAGACAGATCCTGGACCTTTATGACTAAGCCTGTCATTTTAGCTCTGGACTTCCTAGATGGAGCCACATCAAAATGTTTTATGTGAAAAAATAGTTAAGCTTAACTCTTAATTTGGGTAGGTTTTACTGACAGCAGGACACAGTCCTCTCTAGTCATCAGCATATAATAAATGGCTAGGAAAGTAGACATCTCCATGACAAGCCAGGGCCGCTCAGCACATGGCCCCAGCAAGTTCCAGAATTCTAACCCTGCAACAAGTGACTCTCTTGTGAAGATGCAGAATTTTAACGACATGTCATCCAAGAAAGCGCCATGCATTTTGCTCACGGATGAACAGTTGAAAAGTCAAAGCACACAAGCCAGATTGTGAGTTTACAAGAAGAAAAGGAAAGTGGAGGAATTTCTCCTCCATATTGCTTAACTCTGCCACCATGTGTTCCGAATCATTTCCTAGTTCAGCACAAAAATTGCAAGAAAAAGCACATCATTATGGAGTGGAATATCGAGGTGCAATTATAAAATAAAACAGTTATTTTTAACATACTCTCATATTAAATTGTATGTGTATGTGTATGTGAGTGTTTATGTTTTTTATTTCACAAATCGACCTGGAAATATTTCAGGGGTTGTCCAATTAGGCACAGATAATGAAGCAATATTACAGACAGCCCTTGCGTTTTCTTTACATGGAGTATATATTTTAGAGCACTACTCCACCTACACACACATAAAGGGGTCTCTGTTCATGATGCTGAAATATGTTTAGGGGACACGCAGAGGAATAGCTCTTAGAATCAGTTCCAGTTCCTAACATTGGGTGGGGGCGTGAAGGCATTCTTCTGGAGAGTGGGCTGGGAAGGAGTGGGAAGCCTGTATTTTGACTAATGGAGATTGAAGTGCTGGTGAGCTGTCAGCACAAGGAGACAGCACACCCGTCCTTCGTGGCCACTTTCCTTCTGATTGACGGGCTCCAGGGAAGGCTCGGCCTTGGTGTGGGAGCGGCAGCAGGGATGCAGATGCTCTCTGCCCCCCGTGTCCTGACGGAGCAGATGCCATGGGTAAGCGTAGGCACGCGGGGGTGGGTGCCTGGGAACCCGTGAGGCTGCAGCTGCTCCTGGCCCGACTTTCCAGCAGCTACTGTCAGAGTCGTGGCCAAGATCGTCTCATACACGCAGTGATTCTGGGGACACACTTTAAAATACTGTTTCAGCCTGGGCTGCTTTCCCTGTCCTGGCTGCGTGCTGTCGAGACTTTTTCTGCTCCAAGTGGCTTCCATTTGTTCTGTCTCTTCCCCGAAGACAGTGTCATAGTGACACAGGGTAGTGAAAACTGGGTGCATTTGGAGCACAGTTTCAGAGTCTGAAAAACTCAGTTCTTTAGACAATAAATCTGTATTTTCATTATAGAGATATCAGTACATGGTCTCAGCATCAACATACTCATCTGTAAAATGGAATAAGAACCTTACCTGAGGAACTGTAGTAAATACACACGGTGAGCAGTGAAACAAATAAATAATCCTCACCAATGTTCGTTTCATAAACAAATTTTTAAATTGTCTTAAATTTGGTTAGTAGTTTTTAAAGTAATTAAAAATTGTTTTACATTAGGTCATTACATAAAGTAATTGTTTTATCACGGTATCCTCGCACGTGTGTCATTATACTTCCTATTTTTGGGCTAGGGCAATTCTGGGGAATTGAACCCAGTGCGCAGTGAATACAAAAGGAAGGCGCACAGCTTCTGAGCTCCAGGCTCGGCTGTTTCCCTCCCCACATTCAGTCTGAGCTACTCTGCCCAGTTCCCTTCCCCAGGCAGCAGGTCCCTCCTGCTTCTGGTCATACACGTTCCCTTCCCCTATACCCTCCTCCGTGATAGCCATGAGCTTAAATATTCAGTTTAAATATGACCCCTTCCACGATCCTCTTAGGAATGGACGTGTGGACACAGAAGCAGAAACCCCAGTAGGAGTCATAGTTTGTATTTCCTTTATTCTTGGGGAGAAATAAAATGGCTGGCTGGAATTCGGTGGAACCTCCCTCCAGAGCCGCCAGCCTTCCGGGGCTTTGTGCTTGCTCCTGATCCAGACCAGTTTAGAAGTGGGGTCCACGTGTCTCAATCCCTTCCCCTCAAGGCTCCCTATCACCCCTGCTCCAGGACCCCCACATCTTTCCTTGTAATCAATCTATGATTGGTTTCTCCCTTCCACAGCTCCTTCACTCAGAGGCAGCTGGTTTCACTCGTGCAGTGTTTCAGGAGACTGCTCATGTACACGCCGTTTGTATGTTGTGATGGCCAGTCGTGACTGTCAACGTGTTAGGGGTTAGAACCACCACAAGGACACATCTCTTGGTGTGTTTATAAGGATGTTTTAAAGAAAGTCTTACCTTTCGGGAAGACCCACCTTCTGTGAAAGTGAGCGGCACCATCCCACAGACATACTTACCAGACCGGGTAACAGGAAGACAGGGAGCTCTGCTGGGTATTCAGTTCTCTCTGCTTCCCACCTGCATCCGCAAGTGACCAATGACACTATGCCTCTGTCACGATCCTTTCCTCATCACGAAGGACTGAACTTTTTAAACTGTAAGCCAAAATAAGCCCTTTTGGCTTAAGCTGCGTTTGTTCCGTGTTTGATCACAGCAAAGAGAAAAGTGGTTAAGAGATTCTGGTGGTTTGAATGAGAAATGTCTCCCACAGGCTCACATGTCCGCACATTTGGTCTCTGGCTGCTAGAGATGTTTGGGGCTGTTAGAAACGCTGTAGAAGGTGGAACCTTCCTAGAGGAAGTCTGTTGGGGTCCAGGCTTTGAGGACTTCTAGCCTCTCCGTACTTCCTGCTCTCTGTCTCTTCGTCTCTTTTTACTCTCTCTCCCCTCTCCCACCCCCCTCTCTTGTCTTTTCTCTCTCTCTATGGGATGTAATGCATCACCTAGCTTACTGCTCCTGCCACCATGCTGTCTCCCATGACATGATGGATTCTGTCCTTCTGAAACTACAAGCTAAAATCGACTCTTTCTTAAGCTGGTTTTGGTTATGGTATTTTATCATAGCAACATAAAAGATGACTACAAATCTATACAATGAGAATACATAATATTATTGAGTATGTGCTTTATGTGCAAAGAAAGAGCATTTGGTCAGAAATTTCATTGTTTCTTATTCTGATATTCTGAGAATTATTTGAGCCTCATTTTCAATGCAGCATGCAACTCTAGACAGCGGCATGTATTCCTCCTTGTGTGTGTACGTCATTTTGCTTATGAAGTGCCCTGGTTGTGAATTCTTCAGTGTTTCAAGGCACAGTCTAGCTCTGCTCATTTACATCTCTCCTTGAGTTACTGTGGATTTATATCCAGAATGAACTGTAGAGTCCTTGGGCATCACTGACTCCGGTAGAGTGATTGCTTTTCCAGATATCTATGCTGCTTTTCATTTCCGCCGGTGGTATGAGACGGTTTCTGTTTCTACACATCTTCATCAGCAACTTACTCTGTCTACTTTTCTATTCTTTTGGATATGGGTTAAGTGCTATATCTTATTGTGTTTTAAAATTATGTTGTTTTTATTCTTTGAGGATTTAAACATGTATACAATGAAATATGGCCACCCCTCCCTCTCCTGCCTCCCCCTTTCCTCTCCCCAACGTGTCTTCTGCTTTTTCCCTTCTGCTTTGCTTTATAACCTAAGAAGACCAGATGGTGCTACCCAAGTGAGCATGGGTGTGGGGCCATCCCCTGGAGCATGGGAAGCCTGTGAGTGGGTGAAACTCCAAAGAAAAGTGATTCTTCCTCCCTCTGTGGCTCCCAACCGCCAACAACTCCTCAATAAGGTCAGGGCCAGGTGAGTGCTGGCTAGACTTTTGCGGCTAGGTGTCATGTAGATCTTGGGCAGATGACTACAGTTGTGAGGGTCACAGCCCTGTCATGTTTGTAAGACAGCGTTTCACACTGCGCCTCCATAGGCACCTCTGATTCCTCCATGCTGTCTGCCTCTCCTTGCTCTCTGAGCTCTGGCTGGGGCAGGAAGGGAGGGATTGGTAAAGATGTCTTCTTTAGAGCAGAACTCTCTTCGACTCAGCGCATTGATCATGTGTGTCTTTGCATTGACTGCTGTCTGCTGAATTTTTATTGTTTTACTTGCATTTCTTTTACTATTGGTGAGGTTGGGATATTTTTATGTGATTATTGACTGCTTGTGTTTACTTCCTGGTGAATTAGTATCAACATCTAATCATTCTCTTGTTTTTCTGCTGACATTTCTATGTATTGTGAGATTCTCTGTATATTCTAGATATTAATCTATTATCAGTTATGGACACTGTAAACATCTTCCCTCACACACTTGCCAAGTTGTCGGGTTTTGTCTTTGTTGTCTTAATAATGAAAGAATGTGTTTTGTGTAACATAGTTGAATTTAGCAAAATTGTCAATTTGGAGTCTTGTTGAAATATAACAGATGAAAAATTTAAATTAATTTAAACTAATAAATTAAAATAAATAAATAATATAACAAATATATGTTGTGGATGGGCCTGGGGCTGTTTGTATTTTAATGTTAATTCTGCTCTCCTGGGAGGGGCTGCAGACTAGGAGTGAGTTACCATGTACTAAGGTGATTTCTTGTAAACCATTCCCTAATGAATAAAGGAGCCAATCACTGAGTGAGTAGGAGGGACTTCCAGGTTGGAGAGTGGAAGAGAGGAAGCAGGAGAGAGAGAGAGAGAGAGAGAGAGAGAGAGAGAGAGAGAGAGAGAGAGAGAGAGAGAGAGTCCCTTTGGGATGGGGATAGCATGAGGTCAAGATGTAGTTACTAGTGTCTCATGGCTTATGGTGAATCTGCTAGGATTCTCCACCAGAGGATTTAGATTTAATGTGGCTTACAAGATTAGGATTCAATTTGTTGTGCCCAGGGATTGAATTACCATTGTTTCTGAACTAAGTCTGTGTGGTGTTTTTCTTCACATGACATCTCTATTGGGTTACAGCGAGAAAGGTATGGGGGTAAAGTGTGGGTTTGCCAGATGTGCACCATGTGGGACTGGTGTGGTAGCAACCCACCAGTGGGAACTTAGCGAGCTGGGTGGAGAGATTTTGGAGCTCTGAGTCAGAGTCTCCACGGGATGAGGACAAGCTGGCCATTGCCCACCAGTGCATAGCCGGCCAGCCCACTGGGACAGAGAGTTGCCGGCAGCAGCATGGGAAGCCAGATGGTCTTTTTAATATTTCCCACAACAGATATAAGAAATTTTACAAGTTATTACTATATAGCCTGATTTAATAGAAAGTGAGCAATGCTGTGTTCACTTTTCTTTGTTTTTAAATAAGTATTTTACTGTAGTTTTATTTGCTTACTCTCTGTGAGTGGTTATGAGGTGGGGTATGTGCACCATACACGTGTGGAATCTTTCCCTAATTACTTTGAATTTATGCCAAGTAGAAGACCATGTTCACTCAGATTCCTGATATGTTCCAAGAGGCTGTACTCTAATTTAGCTATTAACCTTACAAAGTAGGTGCAGAATAGAATGTGTTTATTCTGGACATTGCATGAGATTGATAAAGGTTTCTAACTGGTGCGTGTGTATGTGTTGTGTGTGTGTTGTGTGTATGTGTGTGTATATGTGTGTATGTGTGTGTATATATGTGTATGTGTATGTATATGTGTGTGAATGTGTGTTTATATGTATGTCGGTATATGTGTTTGTGTATTTGTGTATATGTGCATGAGAATATATCACACATTTTTTGATGTTCATTTATTACTTATTCTATATTCATTTGTTCATTTGTGTCTATGGTGGAGGGGCATGTGTGGAGGTTAGAGGTCGATTTGCAGAGTCCTTCTACTGATGTGGGTTCCAGGGATCAGTCTCGGCTGTCAGGCTCAGTGGCAGGTGCTTTCACCCACTTGCCCAGTTCTCTCCAGTCCTGAGTACATCGTTCTTGTCACCGGTTGTCTTGATAAGGAAAGATGGCAGCTCACGGTAAGTTTTCTTGATGCCACGACTAAGACAATGACAAGGGACCCCTGGACATTGTCGTATGAAACTGCTCACATGACATCTATCCCAATGGGAAAGAAGAGAGGAATAAGCATCTGTGAAGTTTTCTTCCTTTCCTGAAAGCTCACGGCAGGCAAAGCACACATATACATAAAGCTAAATGCATTTAAAATCATAAATCATTAGACTTTACTGGACATGCTAGTTCTGCCTCTATTGCGACAGACGTGTGGATTTCTACCTGTAGAGCTAGGATGTGATACATCGCCTAGGTAACATTTTTAATGTCTATGTAGGACTGGATTAAACCCTACTTATGTATGATGCTATTATACACGACATGCTGCTGCTAAAGCTGTGTGTGTTGCTCATATACATGGACTTGGTGTGTGAATTCATGTGCTTGCCAAGGCAGCTGCAAGTATCTGTAGGTATTGAGTTCAGGGCTCTCCATGGCCCCTGGACCCTCTCCTGCCTATGTACACATCACACTGCAAGTTCCAGAGACTTCCCACTGTTCTTTCTCAGGAGCAGCCCTCTCTCAACCAATGCTGATACAATTGAGAGCATTAATAAGGCGATTTAATGCTTCCCAGGAGACATAACACCAAGGCATGGGCTGTATGCTGGCTTCTGGCCTAAGCCAATAGATTAAACTCAGTGGCTCTTGTTTGCAAATGCACATTTAGCTTGACTTCTTTGCTTCTTCACTTCTTTGCTCTCCTAAGTAAATCGTCACCCATGAACTCTAAAATTACGTCACCAGCCAAAGCCTTTCTCCTAAACGTTAGACTGGCATGTCCGCTGTCAGCCTTCTCGTGATTCCCTGAGTTGACCTCGTGTGACCCCACTGATGCACTCTCCCACCGCTTCTCTCTGGGCTCCCTGGTTTTCACGGATGCCAGCTCCCTTTGCAGTTGCTTGGGTTGAGAATCTTATAGTTACTTAGGATTTTTGTCCCTCAGTCTGCTAGAGTGTCATGGTGGCTCTACATTTAAAGATTTGCAATGACTGGGCTGGGAAGATGGCTCAGTTGGTGAAGTACTTGCTGCTTAAGGGTGGGGCCCTGAATCCCGTGCCTGACCCCCCCATTGCACTGCAGCCTATAATCCTATTGCACTGCAGCCTATAATCCTAATGCTGGATGAACAAACAGCTCTGCCTGGTTTGTTGGCTGGTTATTCTAAGCAAAGAAATGGGCTCCCAGCCCTGTGGAGACACCGTATCAAAAAATAAAATGGATAATGATTGAGGTAGACAACATCATATTCTGCCATGGTACACTTGGTAACATGGTACACATGTACACATGGTACACAGGTACACTTACTTGCATGCACCTCCTCCTCTAATATGCACACACACACACACACACACACACACACACACACACCAATGCAAATTTCATGGGCACAGTGGAACATCCCTGTAGTCCCAAGATCTCAGGGGCTGAGATAGGAAGATTGCTTCAGTGCAGGAATTCATGACCATTGTGAACAACATAATGAGAATAATCTTAGATTTTTTTTTAATTAGAGATTAGAAACGACAGCAATGACCTGGTGATTTCTCACTACTTCCACTGTTGTGTCCATAACCTCTTAATAGAACTGTAACATTTGTTAAGAATATAGCATGCTAGTGACTTTTCACAGTTACAGCTGCCTTAGCTCAACCCTGTCTTAAAGGACCCTAAAGAATCCTAAATGAAACTCAGATCACTCCTTCCACTGCTCAAATCCTGGAACAGCCCTCGGTTTCCCCCAGAATCCACATTAGAGTTCTTAAGAGGACAAGAGGACCCCCTCCTGAGCTCTCTACCACATCTCCTGTGTAACGTTCCTCCACACGAAGTCTACCTTACTGTGCCACAGAAACAGACAATCCAGATCAGCTCAAAGCCTCTGCCCTGAATCTTCTTTCTCAGGAAACAATACAGCTTGCTCCTACACGTCACTCAACACACAGAGATTTCACTTCCGTTGTTTATTGTCCCTCTCTACGACAACACAAGCTGGCGTGCATGTCTGTTTGTTCACTAATGCATCCTAACTGTGAAGTGGAATGCCTGGCGTGCTGCTGTGCTGCACTGTTACATATCTGCAGAGTGCGGGGGGGGGGGAGAGGGGGGCCAATTAGTGAAGAAGTGACCTCGCCCCTCTTGCTGGGACTCGGGGTTGTCCCTAGCATCCCTAGAGCAGCCTATGGTTCACGTGTGGGGAACGCACCTTGTTAGAACTGCTCCTGTGCTACCCTCTGAAAGGGACCTGGCAGCCACGTTAGGAAATCAGGGCCAGTTGGAACCACTGTGTATCCATTTTCCATCCGTGAGCGTGCAAGCCTGCTCAGAGACTCATCACCTCATGGGGCTTTTTGGGCGCCAGGGACATTGCATGGCAGAATTAAAGCCTGGTTAGGTTTCACCTATGCTCACCAGCCTGATGTTTAAAGGCAAAAAGAGTCTGCTTATAACTCCACCCCTGAAATTAGAAAGTTAGTCTCAATCAGGAAACTACCAAAAGGTAATGATTCAGAAATAGGCTTAACAATGCGCCACGGAGATTCAAGTTAGCAGAGTACAACCGGCTTATTCTTTCCAATTACTGATTTGAGCTATGCTCTGATAAGTCCTCCATTTCCTGTCTCCTAACAACGCATTCAACCGACTCTATAACATTCGTGTCACTTTTGCTAATTAAGGCTGCATTAAATTTCAAAGGCTATTAAAAGCTCATCTCCTTGCCTCCCTGCAGCACAGGTCGGAGCTGTAGCCCTTGGAGGAAGGGAGGCACACACAGCTTAACTGTTCCTCGTTTGCACGGCCCCTATTCTGGATTGATGAGCAGTAAGAAGGAAAGATGGAGGCAGTGTTGTCTGACAGAAATGGCCACCTCTGTGTGCTGGGCAGACGTCACTGGCCATACTCTTTTGAGCTGATTTTAGTGGATATTGATGGCCTTAATTATTGAGTAATTTTCTACATATAACATTCAATTTTGTTGTGAGTACTGGTTTTTTTTTTGTTGTTGTTCTGTTTTGTTTTTTTGTTTTTTCGTTTCTAACTCCAGCCCTCTACCTGCGTACTCAGGATCTCTCAGAAAGAGATCATTGGGCTTCTGTTTCAGCCTGGTTGGCAGTCCCCCCACCTCCCATCCTACTCGCACCTCACCTGGCCCCTCGCTCCTTTGGAAACCTTACAAAGAAGCTCTCTCGCTCTTTGACATGATGCCAATGAAAGCGTGGAGGTGTGGTCCATTCCTTAGAGGCCGAGGGCTGTGGCTTCCCCATCCACCTCTTTCTTCCACCACACACCATGGTTTTAGCGCCTTCTCACCCTGTTAACCCTTCTTCAGAAACATCTAGACAAGGAGGACATGCAGGTCTCCAGAGCATCTTTATACCCATCCATGGCCCTGTGTCAATTTCCCCCCCCAAGGAGTTTACCTCTCTGTGGAAGGCACTACCAAAGCAAGGCAGATAATGCACTTTAGCCTGGGGGCATCCATGGGTGACAGTGTCCACTTGTAAGTACCTCTAATCTCTAAGTGACTCTCTTACAGCCTCCTCCAAATCACTTGGCATTACGTGATGTACCAATTTCAGGTGGATATTGTCCAACAAACCCATCCTTTTGAGTGAAAACCAGCCTCACGGTATGTTGAGACCGAAAAAAGGTAGGCAGACACATCCAAGAGTGCATAAAATATGATTTACTGGAGTGTTTGCCGATAGAATTGTAGCCCCAGGCAGCAATAAGACTAAGTGGATCCTGGCAATGTGTGTCATAAGGAGGGACATATATATTGGCCTAGACAAAATTGATTCCACCCAAGTTTTAATGTATCTGGTTTACTTTAAGCTAATACCAGAGTTGGGCACACACTCTAATGGGATAGTCTATTCGTAATTTTCTGGGAAAGTGCACAGTAAAGCCTGACTAGAGTTACTCAGTTATGGCTCAGGATGGTGTGGTACTTAAGTAGATAGTGTCTAAACTTGTGTTCCTTCTCCCCATCAACAAAGAAAGAAACTTCTGGGAAAGCAGTCCCCAATCAAAGACTGTAAATCCTAGTTCCCTTTGTATTGTACTTTGTCTACGCTCCAGTAGATTGTGAGCAGGAGTGACCTGGGACACTAGAAGGCTGGAGCACTTGAGAGGGTCCAAGCATCTGTGTCTTATGTAGATGTTTCTTCCACCGGCGTGTAGATGATGACAGCCAGGGAAATGACAGCAAGGACACAGGATGCAAAACAAAACAAAATGAAATGAAACAAGACAAGGCAGAAACGTCAGGATCCCTGGGGCAGTTAAAGGGGACACTCTGGGCTGAACAAAAGTACGTGCTTTGAACTGTTATATGAGAAATAAGCTGTTGTGTTTGGGCCACAGGTTTTGGGGTTAGGTGTTACAGAGGTTCATTGTTACAGTGAGAATTATTTGCACATGAGAACAAAGTACTTATTCTCTCCTCTGGCGATGTAAAGCCTCCTAAGGAGGGATCTGTTTGCTTCAAAGGATGGCATATTCTCCTTTCCAACCTTTAGATTTTTAGGGCAACTTGATAATTAATTTCTTGTCTTTGTGCATGAGCGTGTGTGCATACATGTGTTCGTGTGTGTGTGTGTGTGTGTGTGTGTGTGTGTGTGTGTAGTGTATCGGTTAGAGGACAACTACAGGAGGTAGTTCCCATCTTCTATCTTGTTGAGGCAGGGTCTCTTGTTTCTTCTGCATAGCCTAGCTCAGGCTAGTTGGCCCAGGAACTTTAATTCTCCTGTCTCTACATCTATCCATGCCTGACCCTTTATGTGGGTTCCAGGGATCAAGCTCAGATTGTCCGGCTCACATAGCGAGTGATTTATCTGCTGAGCCTTCTTGTTGGCCCTCAACTCTTAGATCCATTTGAACTGGAGACAATACCTGAGTCCAGGTTGGGAGTGGTAAGGGATGGCTTTTCTAGCTCCTACTTTGTTCTGGGATTAATGCACAGCCCAAATATAGGTGTAGTAGAAAGCAGAGATATCAGTTATCAATTCCAGAACAATGTAAATTTCCATTCAGCATTTTATGATGGGAATGTTTGAGACCAAGCGTGTTCACAGGACCTTCATTGTTATCACCACAGGCCCTTGACTGATAACCATAGCCACGGACACTTTGTCCCTGCTTATTGTTGCCTCTTTCCTGTCACTGCCCAGAGAACATTAAGATTTCCCAAGGACATCTCTGCTAACCTTAGCGACTGAAGACAATGTCTTATGGCATTAAGACAAGAAAAACTACTCATATCCTGTGGTCCAGATCTGGCTTTGATTCCTATGACAAATCAACAAATGCCTTCTTTTCTGCTGGTAGCTGAACTGGAGTGTGATTGAGGCCTAGACTACTGGAAGCTGGTTATCTGGGGCCATGACATCATTAGGGCCAAAGATGCAATTAGTGGACCACAGGTGGTGATCCAGCCTGGTGCACAAGGGCTATTAGAAAGGTCCTGTGGGAGGCGAAAGGTGAATACCTTGACACTAGGAGAGCTGTGGCCTTTTAAATTTGCACTAAAGACTGAATAAAAAGATACAGTCTTGGGAGGGACAGAGAAAGTCTGGTTTCTAGAAGGCTAGGACCAGCATAGCAACAGAACTGGCTTTAGAGATCAAACATGGTGAAAATCAAGCCTGTGGTTACAGGGAAACATGGGAAAAGGTCGAACAACTGCTCTCAGAGTTCTCTGGTCCTGAGTCATAATGTGTTGGTCTGGGTCCACCAGTCCTCTCCTTGCTCAGGGCTGAAGCCACAGGGAAAGCTTACAAGGTCCAAAGTAGGAAGCTTTAGGGGTCATCGGTGCCGGCAAGTAATTATTCATTTAATCAACAGTCTCGGGCATATGAAATTTCCACTGCTAGAATTAAAACTTTTGATTAATATAACATGTAAGTGCACTATTAAGATATGAGTATTTCTCAAGAGAAGTAATTAACATCTGTAGGTCTGCATATTGGAGTATCAAAATCCTTACCTTTGAAGGGGTCGATGAGGCTTTCTTTGAATGATAGGTCTGACTATAAAGTATGGGAGAGAACTGACCTGACCTATTCAGTAAACTTTCCTGAAAATATCTCAATTTTCCTGTTTTTGTTTAATCACTCTATTGTCACGTCCACCCCCACACCGTACGTAATCTTCACAGCATAACTTGCCAAAGGACATGGAGTAGAGAAGAAACTGTGGAAAGCTGTTCCTTCTCAGGGTGGATTAAATATCCATGCTCTGAAGTTCGGCCCTAGGACTTTAATGCTCAGTGCGGTGGAACACAATCCTTTCAGCATAGAAGCTATCTATATCCATCTGTATCATGGCAGCTGTGACAACTTTTAAGAGACCCTCAGGATCCGATCTGTTGGCATTCCCTCATAGACACCCCCCCACACACAGGAGATTTCCACCACTTCTTTCTTTACCTTCCTCTGAGCTCTGTGCAATCCTCCCTCAGATGCACATGGTCGTGGAAGGTGGAGCACACAAGCCATGCAAGATTAACTGGAGGGAGGACTCCATGACAGAGCTATGGGCAGCTGTCATCTGTGCTAGGAGCAGTTGTCTTGGGGCTAGCTATGCTTCTGTAACTCCTCACCAGCAAACCCACTGACTTGCTGTGCTAGACCTTGGGACAATCTCTACTTTAGTCTGCCACTGGCATCCCATCTGGGGCCCAGTAGACATCTGTTCACGTTACTAAAGGGAAAGTTCCTGCAACTGTCTATAAAATATCACTGGGATGCTGTGAACAGAAACTTCAGTTGCTCACATAGTGGTTGCTGATCACCGAGGGTCTTGAGATGGAGGCCACAAGGAAAAGAACTCCATGTGGGCTTCTTTGTTACTATAGCATACCTTAGCCTAGACTGACTACACAGTGCAGAGATGATTCCAATCCTGAAGACATGTTTCCTGTTAACTTGCTACCTTTGAATGAGACCCTGAGAAATTTTCAGGAGAACATGGCTATCCTGAAGACATGTTTCCTGTTAACTCGCTACCTTTGAATGAGACCCTGAGAAATTTTCAGGAGAACATGGCTATCCTGAAGACATGTTTCCTGTTAACTCGCTACCTTTGAATGAGACCCTGAGAAATTTTCAGGAGAACATGGCTAGCCTGAGGGGCTCTGCCTGGGGATGGATGTAATATAAATCACAGAGAAGAGCTGGTTTCCTTGGGCAGTGCTGAGTCAGGGCAAGACGAGGCAAGTGATGGCAGAGATGAGTCCCTTCATTTCCAGATGTTCCCTCTGGCTTGGCCCAGCAGCAGCCAGGACAACCAGGATCCAACCAGGCTGTGGGCATTATGGCAGTCTTACTTCTCAGCTTCCTACCCACCAGGAAGTAATTGGAAAATGCTTCCTTTTACAAAGGGGATCTTCCCAGATTCTCTGATGAAGATGGCACAGATAGCAATGACAACAAAACCTGATGTTTGGGTGAAAACTAGGCCAGGCCTTCACATCGAGCAGACCGTTGCTATTTAGGTTGATTTATTAGA
Organism: Apodemus agrarius; assembly: GCA_964023405.1. Lineage (NCBI taxonomy): Eukaryota > Metazoa > Chordata > Mammalia > Rodentia > Muridae > Apodemus > Apodemus agrarius. The sequence continues at coordinate 139,293,160 of OZ030007.1, forward strand.
CTGGGAAAGCAAGCAAGCAAACAACCCGAAGAATGCCTCTGGCAGTTTTCCCTTTTGGACTTAAGAAACTCGAGTCAGCAACCTCTTCTCTGTTTGGATTCGTCCCAGGATTCTGTGGCACTGTAGGAACACTCGGCTTGGGCCGACAGCCTAGGGAAGTGTCCCCGAAGGGTTTCAGCTGGCTTCTTTTCTGAGGTCTACTCAGTCAGGTGGCAGCTGAGGCACGCAGTGCATTCTGCTGTGGTAGATAACAACGCGGACTGTAGCTTCTGTATTCAGGGCAAGGGGACAACCTAGGATCTGTAGACAGCCAAGTCCATCATCCATTTGGTTTGAAGCACCTTGGAGCCGCTGTTTCATCTGGCCCAAGTAATGGATCATTTGGGGAATCTCTTGTTCCATTTTGCCATCTATCCTTTCTCAAGAAACATATATACACAATGGACACTGCCCAGAAGAAAGCCCGAGGGTTGACACAAATAATAGTTTAGATTGAACAAGCAAATGGCTGCTGAGATATCCTTTGTTCCACAGAACAACAACATCACGGACCAGCATTCATGGGCTCCTGATGAAAGTTCTGATGATTTCCCTCCTGCCAAGGGTCCTCCTCTGTGATTTAGGGAACAAACACATTTTCTTCATTCTAACAGTGTTACTGATGTCCGTGGCACATTTGGCTAGCTGAGAGTCGGGACCTTCAGAGGCAGGCAGCTAGGACTAAGGTCAGTTTTTGGAAGTTGCTGCAGCTTCAAGGCACATTTGTGGTTGTTGTCCTCCATTTTATTTCTATGGGGGATTTACTACTCCAGAAATGCGTTTGCATGCAGCACTGAGCAACCTCCTCCCCAGACTTCTATAGAGCTGGCTGAATTTAATACTATAAGTGTTGGGTTAAATGTCCCATGTCTACTCTGCCACAGGGCTTGGGCCACAGGTGGAGGCCGGATGTTGGAGTTTTGACTGTCCTTACCCCACACCTGCACCCTGTGGGTGTTGGGCTATGTGAAGCCGCTGGACACAGCTCCGGTGGTGGGGGAACACAGTCTGAGGTCCCCCAGTACAACCAGAGCTGGCGGGGGTCCCCGGACCTGCAAGAAGGCCAGGGGCCCTCTGGTTCTCAAAATCTTGGGCACTCAGGCACCTTTGAATGCCATAGAAGAGCTGAGAACAGAGTGTGTGTCTGAAGGCTGGATCTAGCCTGAGACCAAAGGGGAAAAATGGGGAGAGTTCTAACTGGGTCCCTCAGGGAGGAGAGTCCTTGGCTTGTTCAGTGGGTGGCTTGGCTTGGTGGAGGCCATAGCTGGGAACGCCTCCTGTTGGAGATTATACGGGGCTCTTTAGATCTGCTCCATTGCTCCCCATGGCGGATCCAGATGAAAAGAGGCAGTCCGTGGTTTTAAGGAGTTTATTGTCATGGCAGAGAGTGACGATGAGTAAAACCGTACCCCACTTTCTCAGGATGGCCACAAACCTATGGAGAGCTGGTGCCTCGTGTCAGGAGCCTGGTATCTAGGAGCATGGCAAAATGTCTACTGTTCCTTGCAGGGTTATCCCCTGTTGGGTCACCAGGGTTTCCCATCTAGCTCAACCGGAAGCCAGCCTGCCTTTCATGGTCCCACATATAAGGACCCTCATAGAGCAGGTGCAAGGTCCTTTTCACTGCCATGTTTTGTAGACCTGATGGGCTATAGCCTCAGTTGTTTTGTGTGGTACTTTGTGGTAGGTCATGTGCTATTTTACTTGTAAGAATGACATAATGGGCAAAGAAAGACTGGAAAAACTAAGAAAAGGCAAGCAAGCAGACAAAGGAAAAACAGGCCAGTGTGCTAAGAGGCAGACTGAGCACCACGGTGTGGTTGTGGTGATTCCCTGAATGACCCAGGCACACGGGGGTTGAGGGGGGAGAGGGGGACTCAGCATGTACTGCATTAACTGTGTAAAAGATGCAATTCATATGTCTACTCCGTGACAGGAATTTTGGCATTTCATAAAATCTCCCACATTCTTGTCATTAAACAATTGATAGGAGATAAAACATTCTCAGCCCTCCAGCTTTCTTTCATCTACACAGTTTTGAATAGCACGGGGAGAACGTGTTCCCACCAAGTTGCTTAAACTAGTGGATTGACTTGGAATTGAGTCTCCAGTGCTATAATTTGGTGAAATAATTTTATCCCAGCGAGGATGGCAGCGAGCAGATCAGTTACTATATCTGTTGTCCTGATAAAACACCAAGACCCAAAGCAACTTATGGAAGAAATAATAATAATTCATCTTACAGTTCCAGAGAGACGGAGCCCATCCTGGCAGCGAGGATCAAGAGCAGGGCACTGAGAGAGATGGCTCCTTCAACTGAAAATGGGAATCAGAGTGAACCAGAAATGGGTCAGGTCTATTAATTCCCAGAGCCCATCTCTAGTGTTGTATTTCCTCTATCAAGTTCTCATAACAAACCCCAAGCCGTGCCATCAACCGAGGACCAGGTATCCAAATATCTGAGCCCATGGGAAACATTTCTCATTCAAGCAACCACTGGGCCTAAGGGGTATTTTGTTCATACGCATAGCTAATTTTCACTTAAACAAGAGGTGGGTTTATTTACTTAGTATGTATGACTGCATGCGTGTGCATGCTTGATATTCCAGGAGGCCAGAGGAGGGGATGGATCATCTAATTGGGAACTGGAGTTATAGACGACTTTGAGTCACCATGTGAGTGCTGGGAACTGAGGCTGGGTCCTGGGTTCTTGGTCCTGGGTCCTGGGTCCTGGGTCCTGGGTCCTGGGTCCTGGGTCCTGGGTCCTGGGTCCTGGGTCCTGGGTCCTGGGTCCTGGGTCCTGGGTCCTGGGTCCTGGGTCCTGGGTTCTCTACAAGAGCAGCAAATGGTCTTGAATGATGACCCATCTCTCCAGGCCCTCATTTTTACTTTTAAAAAAGATTGTTAAAAAAAAAAAAAAAAGATTATTCTTGGAAGATGCCACTGCCCTAACAAGCCTCAGCTGACTCAATATTATTATCTACTTTGGTACTTTTTAAAAACAAACCCTAGGAACTTATGGTTAATGTCACTAAGTTGAATATTCTTCAAGAATGATGCCATGGAATGAACTGTATTCCTGACGTCTGTGTGTGGAAACCCTAACCTCTATCACTAGGATGCATGGCATTTGGATATAGAGCTTTCGAAGGTAATTAAGTTAAAGCAGGGAATTAAGGTGGGCTCTCCCTCACTCTTGTGCTGTCTTTACTAACAGGTAAATTTGAACGCTAGGAGAGGCTCAGGGTATGAATGTACAGAGACCATGGGAAGACACAGGGAGCAGGTGACTAACTGGAAGTCCCTGGGAGAGTCCAGTCTATAGCACATTGATCTTGGTCATTTACTCTTTAGTGTGATAAAGTAAATGTCTACTGTGTAACCTACCCAGTCTGTGGTGTTTTTGTTACGACAGCCACAGCTAACTAATATAGATAATAGCATCTTATACTTGTTTAAATGCATCTTTGCCCTCTTGTGCCTCATGAAATGTTCAGGGTGCATTTTAGACAGCATTTAACACCTATTATATCTATCTTATCTCTATTTGTATTATATTTTCAGTTTGCTCACTAAACACATTTAACACAACTTACTTCATTATATACTTATATTGGGTTCTCAGAACTTGCTGTGCATCTTTAATGAGCATGGCTTAGCCATTGGTTTGAATAGGTGATGCATACTTGTGGTAAATATTTTAGACAGTATGAAAGATGATATGGCTCACTCACTCCTCAATTCCCTGTTCCTTATGTTTTCTTCCCTAAAGGCAACTCTTATTATCAGTTTATTTTTCAACTTTCTAGGTATATCTTTGTTGAAAACACATGTATCACAATATATACTAACAATATAGACATGTAACACACAGTTATGCAAATCTGTTACATGGAAATTTGTATGTAGACAACAACCATGAAAAGGTGTGTATCACACGCTTTGATTTCCGTGTTTAACTTTGTTTCTGAAATGTAGTGGTGTAAGCGCTAGAGAGATGGCTCTGTAGTTACAAGTGCTTCCTTCTCTTGCAAAAAATACAGGTTCAGTTCCCAGCACACACATCAGGTGGCTCACAATCGTCTGTAACTGAGTTCCAGGGGATCCAGTGCCCTTGGACTTTCCGGGATACCTGTACATATGTGGAGCACATAAACTCAAGTGCGTGCACATGCGCGCGTGCGCGCACACACACACACACACACACACACTAACACACACACAAACACAATGCACTCTCACACACAAACACACATGCACTCACACACACATTCATACACACAAACACACATGCACTCAAACACACACACAGCATACACAAATACACACATATACACAAACACACACTATTTTTGATTACAAAAGTGGCAGTGCAGGTGTGACTGCTGGTTGGTTACCTATGATCATACAAACAGTACTAATGGCATTCAAAACAGTACTAATATCTAAAGCAGGAGAAGGGGGACAGGCAATAATGAGAGAAATATATTTTAGGGGAGGTTGGAGGAATAGAAATGGGGAGTTGGAGCCAGATATGATCAAGACACTATACATACACATATACATACACATTATATATACACACACACATCTATGAGACTGTGTGTGTAAAATTGTTAAAGATTCAGTTTTAAAACACCAGAAATGGTAGCATAATACACACACATTTTCTTTTTTAAAGAGATTAACTGAACAAAACATCGTTGGCAATGTTCTGTTCAAACCATGCAAAGCCATCTTAATCCCTGCAGTTCATTTTGCCGCACTTACTGTAAATGTGCTGCCCGTGCCGTTCCCCCCCTCCCCGACACACACCCCGTTCTAACTCGCGCTCACTCACACCAGACCCTCACACGGTGGCCAGACAGGAAACATAAATTTTAAAGAGGTTCCTTCTGGCAGCCTTTTCCTGATTGAAATTTTGAGTGACGGATTTAATCAGCTGATAAAGTGAGAGGCATTACTCAAAGGGCAGAGTTTCTAGACAGCCCAAACAGTGAAATTACAGTGATCCTGTCCCAGACCCCAGGAGTCTGGTCCCTCTCCCCATGTAGGCACACACCGGCATCCCCTCTTACTCCATCTCCCCTCTGAGCTTAGCATCCGTCAACATCATTCCAAGAGAGGTAAAAGAATTTAAAACAATCTGACATAAATTTAAGGTTCTAGGAAGCCAACCTGTGTTTTTCTTGTTTCTGGTGAGTAATTGTTCCAAATTTGTATACATACTTTGATAGTTTTAATTACACACCAGAGTAATTTTGTATTCTGGCCTTGTCTAAAATGAATCATAAACATTGCTGCTACTCTGTTTATATAACAATAGTCACCTGTGAAGGTGTAACAGTCTGTGTGGTGGATACATTGTTTTCTGAAGTGTTAATACATGTACACTGTAATGTTTGAGCTGTAGTTTGTAGCAGTGACACATGTTTAATGGCTGTTCATAAATGTTGCTGAGCTCCAAGGTAATTGGCTATAAAATGGAGAACAGCTACCATAAATGAATATAATTAGTATTTTCTGTGCTCAATAACCAACCCCTCTAGAGGAAATACTATAGACCAGTCACTTCAGATGCTCACCTAAAATTGGGACAGGCCTTTCCATTTCTTTAGCAGTGATAAACTCTATTTACAACCAAGTGGAAGGAGCAAAATAATATGGTTGAATTCGATCAGGTTAATCAGATTGGTTCCCCAACAGCTTACTAGGGATAGCTCGCTGTGTCTGTAGCTGGTTAATTTAATCAGCAGATATTTATTAAGCACCTGCTATGTGCCGTGCCAGATGAAAGATGCAAAGGGAATGATCAGGACTCCTGCTCCATTAGAGTTTATCATCTAGACAAGATGACGAACAGTAACCAAATAAGCAACACAGAAAATAGTAGCAAGACTAAAGTGATCAGGACCCCCATCACAGGTAGAAACCACCATGCATACTTCACACAAGTGACCAGAGACAGCTCATATTCACATTGTAGCTTGAGATGGGGGTGGCTGGGAGTGGGAAGAGTCCCACGAAGAGCAGGGGATTAACCGGTAGATAAGAGTCCTTCACACAAGGATCGTGGAGGTGAGGGAACAGCGGGAGTAAAGGCCGTGAGGCATCACGGAAACTATCCTGTGAGATGATTAGGACCGTGAGGACAGAAACAAGTGTGGCCCTGTGTGGAGGGGTGGAAGGGTCCCACTGTACACAGCTAGAACACCAGAGCAGGGGCTGGATTCCATTGGAAGGGTCATGGAGAGTCAGGTAAAACCTTCAAGCAGCAGATGGTCAACAAAATTCCAGATGTATTCATCTATCTAAAAGCTTTAGACAGATGTGTGGAAAACAGATTGGAGGAGGGTAGAAGTAAAGTCAGGGGGAAAGCTGTTGGTACAGGCTGGTGACAGGGTATGACGGCTGGCCCCTGAGTGATGGCCACGGAGATGACACTGTTGGACAGCAAGGAAGCCGGACTGAGCTGTCATTTGAAGTGACTATGACGGATGAGGGAAATGAAGATGTCAGCTGAAACTACCATTTCGGGAAATACCAAATTCAGAATCAGGAAGCAGGAAATCCAGAGGTGCCTGAGCGGGAGGGATGACCACTGAGGTCTCCAACAGGGATTAGAAATGTGTCTACGAGAGCCACATCAGTGTGCTGAGGAGCCTCCCAAAGGCCGTGTGTGGCTGGGGAAAGATGGGCTCCACCCACCAACTCATACCATCCCAGAGATGCTCAGTCATGAGCGGAAGTAAGTTCCCAGCTAGTGGGACCTGGCCCTGGGGATTTGCAGTGACGTTTTCTTCATCTCTGGCCTTTCAGTGCTCACAGATTCCCCAGGGGATGTCTTCTTTCGGATGTTTGAGCTTTGCCTCTGCCTTCTTGCGGAGGGTATCTGTTCCCCTGCACCTTCCAAGAGAGGAGAGTCAGGGCTGGCGGCTGTAAACATCCCTGCACTGGAGTGCTATTCTGCCACGGGTACCTGTAGCCATGGGTGGACATGGCTTCGGTGAGTCTCCCTGAGAGCTGCGGCACTGTGAACCATTCTTTGCGTCTTCCAACAGCTCAGGAGGCAGAGCTGGGCCAGCAACTGTAGATCCTCTCCATCGAACGAGGAAAGGGCTGGTCGGATCGTTGAGAGGCTAAACAGTTTTATGACTGAAGACAGCATTTATTAGTGAAGGCCACTAATGATAGGAAAGGTACTTCAATCATAGGTCTTCGACCTCTGGCTAACTTCTGCCTTCCCGGGAAGCCCCTCAGACCTCAGCCAACCCAAACCTTGACATGCTGATTGTGAGTTCTCGGTCTCTCTTTTGGCTCCTCTGACCACACCCAACCTTTTTTCACCTAATTGGTTTGTTTCCTTAATTGATCGCTGCATCCCCAAAGTGGTTTAACTGGAGGAATACATTGAGGCTATTCTAGGGCTTGTAACATGCATCTGCCAAGAAGCGCTATAGAGAATCTGTGCTTTGTTCCAGTTCTGAGTAGGTGACTTGGCCTAGGGTCACCTTTAGTTTGAAACACTGCATCTGTGGATGCTGTGTTGTGAATTACTGTGTGCAAGGCGGGGGCTGAGGTTGGTTGATGGTGGTGACAGTGCGTGTGTAGGCCAGATGAGTGAGTGTGATTTGTAGAGGCCAGAGGATGACTTTTGGGAGTCAGTTCTCTCCGATTTAGGATTTAGGGACTGAACTCAGGTTGTCAGGTTTAGGTTTGTACAGCAGCCACTTTCACCCACTAAGCCATCCCTCCAGCCCAAGCCACAGGTCTTGTGCAGGTGCAGGAAATCAAAGCCCCACATTAAAGGCATTGCTTCCTGTGACAAGGTAACACACATGATAAATAGTCTAGGAACCTCATGCCTCTACAAAGACTGATGAGAACCAAGAATCGGAGGATGCAATGAATTCAATGGCAAAACCACCGCCTCCTCTTTCCTGATGGGCAAGCTCGTCTTCCCTGCCACAGGCCGGCTGAGGCAAATGCATTATTTCCTGTGTCTGTCTCTCCCTGCCTGACATTTGCACTTGATTCATGTGAAGTATCTCTCTGCATCTGAAACCAGTGATGTGAGGCACACACTGTTCATCCAGATTCATAGATTTAGGGAACAGAATGAGCGTGAGGATGAATCCAGGAGCCTCTGTTTTACTTTTCAAACATGAAAGTAGACAGTCGGGGGGGGGGGTTGGCCTAAATTCCCCTAGGGCTGGAGAGATGCACCGGCCTTCCAGGGCTCTAGGCGGATAGGACTTCTTTTGAAAATGTCTGGGTTCAAGCCAGCAGAAAACTACTACTACTACTACCAAGGGGACCTGGGTAGGAATTTTATTTTCTTCAACTTTTCATTTTATGTAATTTTAATTCCTCTTTCTTATAATATAATAAGGATAATAATATAAAACATGCTTTATGTGAGATACAGAGAAAGTATTATGCATGTGATCATGGCTAGAATATTAATACATTTCTCCCTAGGTTTTTTCTATGCATATTTAAAATAATTAATTCTTAGCATATACAACGTTTTCAGGGAGATTTTATTTAGTACACCAGATTCTACTTTGTTCCCTTGAAGCTGGGTCTCATGCAGCCCAGGCTAGCCTTGTACTAGCTTTGTAACTAAGGTTGACTTTGAGTTTCTAATCTTCTGGTCTCAACCTCCTGAGTATTAGACTTCGGAACGGAGCACCACCATGATTATATGATACCGAGGGCTAAATCCAGGGCTTCATGTGTGCTAAACAATCTTTCTACCAACAGAGCACAAGCCCAGATTCTGACATAAGCCTTTCTGATGGGTAAGGTAGACGCAGGCAAACAGATACACTATAAGTCACCAAGTTTTTCAGTGCGTACTGGGCACTAAGGAGTATGTTTTGCTATTATATGCAACATATAAACATATAAAAATCAAAACATGCAACATTTCTAATGAATAATGCATTTAATATTGAACTGTGTTGAATCAGATAGCCTGGGTTGTTACTGTTAAACAAAACAATAATAGAAATAATGATCGCCTTTCCTCAGCTGACGCCAAGGTGCTCGGTTCTTCCGAGGAAGCTAAAGCGGCATTGAGGTGAGGCTCTCACTTCATCTGGTGACTAACAACATGCTGGTGGTCTACAACACGGCCTCCGTCTCCAAGCTCGCCTGCATCTACTCCGCCCTCATCCTGCACGAGGCGAGGTGAAGGTCACAGTCAGGAAGGATAAGATCAATGCCCTCATTAAAGCAGCTGGTGTCAGCATTGAACCTTTCAGGCGTGGCTTGTTTGCAAAAGCTCGGGCCATTGTCAACATTGGGAGCCTCACCCGCGATGGAGAGGCTGGTGGGCGGAGCCGCGCCTGCTGCTGGTCCTGCCCCACCCACCGCTGCTGCGCCAGCTAAGAAAGCGGAAGCCAAGAAGGAAGAGTCTGAGGAGTAGGACGATGACATGGGTTTTGGTCTTTTTGACTAAGCTGCGTTTGTTAACATGTCCAATAAAGAACTGAACCTGTAAAAAAATATATATATCTCGGTCATTCTGAATAAAAGAACGCTGACATATAGTCCCGTTTAGGAAGTGAGGTTTCCCGGCAGAAGGAGCTTTGACGCCATGTGCGGGGCCTCAATGTGGGAGGAAGAGCATTAGGCAGAAACTGTTGCAATATAGAAGATCTAAGCGCAGCGGCCTTAAGGGACGGTGACACTTGTCTTTATCATCTGGAGGGGAGCTTCATTCAGAGTGAGACTTACAGGGGTGGGGAGAGAGAGGCAGAGATCACCACCGTGAGAGGCATGGGCAAAGGCGCCTTTCTAGAGACAGTCTCCATAGCAGTTTCCCAAGAACAAAGGAAAACACCGGCTCCACATCACAGAGTGCGGAAGAGCCGGCGACATAAACTAAGAACTGTGAAACCATAGCACAAACTGCGGCTTAACTTTCTCTGCTCTGAGAGAGCTGCCAAGGGGCAGGGGCGGGGTGGGGCGTGGTCTGTCTTCTCACGCGGTGTCAGAGTCTAAACTGTTTAGAGTGATGATGTATAATCTCCAATCCCTGACACTATTACTGAGACTGTTATGCTTGCAGACAGTACCTAGCATAATTGTCCTCCGAGAGGCTCCCCCCAGCAGCTGACTGAAACACATGCAGAGACCCACAGCCAAACATTGGAGAGACTTGTGGGAGACTTGTGGAAGAGTCCGGGGAAGGATCGAGGGGCTGGGAGGGAATAGAAACTCCACAGGAAGACCAACAGACCCTGAGAGGCTCCCAGAGACTGAACCACCAACCAAAAACCCCCACTCTCACGCACATAGGAGCAGTTTGGTCTTCATGTGGGTGCCCCAACACCTGGATTGGGGGCGGGCTGTCCCTAACTCTGTTGCCTGTCTGTGGATCCTGTTCTTGTCTGGCCTCAGTGGGAGAAGACTCAATGACTTGATGTGCCAGGGTCAGATGTGCCAGGGTGGGGTCTCCAACTTCTCAGAGGAGAAGGGGAGGGGGAGTGGGAGAAGGGTCATGTGAGGGTGGACTGGGCGGAGTTGGGCTGTGATTGGATATAAAGTGAATAAATAAAGTAATTAATTAATGAAAAGAAAAGTGATGGCTACCTTACGGGGCAGGCTGGCATTGAATTGGTACAGGGTCAGCCCAGCTGAGTGTTGCTTTACAGCATTGAATATCATCTTTAAAATATTGACTACTTTCCTTATTGAAAGTAACCTTGCCTGAACCCTTATCTTTCTTTTAGATGCTCCATTCCTGAGACACCTTTACACACTGATGACACATTTACATACTGATGTCAGGGTTTTGTCGATTTTTTTTCCTTTTTTTACTATGAGGAGGTATTTACACTTTACCTGTTCTGTGTGGGCTAACAAATCTTCCATCCTGTGCATTTGATATTAAGGGGAGGGGGGAAATATTAGGCCAATAAATTTAACATTGAATGCCTTTTTCTTTATCTAAAGGATGTCTAAAAGGTTGTATACGTATATATGTATATGCATGTAAGTGCATGCACATGTGTGCATGTGTAAGTGTGCACGTTTGTGTGTATGTATGTAAATGCACGTGTGTGCATGTGTAAGTGTGCATATGTTTGTGTGTATGTATGTGTGTATGCATGTATGTGCACATGTGTGCATGTGTGTATGCATGTATTTGCATGTGTGTATGTGTGTTCTGTGACAGCTTGCTGACTCTATTTAAATAGGCTATCGGGTTACTCATATGAAAACAAGGCGTGTTGAACACATTTCGAGCCCTCTGGAGCTGGAGCTGACACGGCCAGCCAGCCTCTCCCATCAGTGGAAAACATTCAGCCCATCCAGAGAGAGAAAGGTGAATTTCAATTAAAAACCACACTGAGCGGCTGAGCAATTTCCTAATGTATTCCATTTGTAAATGAGACGTGCGCAGATTCATTACTGAGTGGTGGATCCTTGGTGAATCAGCACTGACCACCCAGATTTCACAGGTGGGGGAAAGGACGCGCCCCACTTCTGTTTCTCAGACATGTGGTTTCTTCCCCTAAACATAACAAATAGTCTTGTCATACACTCTCGCTATGACTCTGTCACCGCGTTTGAAACCTTTAATAATTTAGTGTTTTGTAAAGCAGACATTGAAGAGGTGCAAGCTGCCAGGAGCCTTCGGGATCACGTCAGCCCTCTCTGGCCTCCTAGTGCGGAAGAAGAAGCTGCACAGATGGAAGGGAAATGCCTCGTTCCCCGGGACGGCCTGACCGTCTAGATAGATCTCTGCATCACAAGCACAGCAGCCACAACCAACTCTCCAACAACCGCTCCAGCAGCCTCTCCATCCCCGAGGTTAGTGGCCTGTGTTGGCCGTGTCACTGTGTCCCCACTAAGATGCACTGAGACGGTGACTTTGACAACGTTGAAAGATGGATCTGTGACAGCAGCTGCCCTGCCCTGGACAGTAAACTGGGTATTCCTCACGGGTCTCAGAGCCAGGCTCTGCCTCCCGCCTGCTGCTCCCCGCCTGAAGTCAGCTAACCTAGTGGGCTGCCTCAGAGGGGTCTCTTGACTCTTTTTTTAATATGTTGTTTTTAATTCTATATATTCTTTATTTACATTTCAAATGATTTCCCCTTCCTGGATCCCTCTCCCCCCAAATCCCATAAGCCCTCTTCCTTCCCCCTGTTCCCCCATCCACCCCTTTCCACTTCCCTGTCCTGTTATTCCCCTACACTGCTGCACTGAGCCTTTCCAGAACCAGGGGTCCTTCCTTCCTTCTTCTTGGGGCATCATTTGATATGTGAATTGTGTCTTGGGTATTCCAAGCTTCTAGGCTAATATCCACTTCTCAGTGAGTGCATACCATGAGTGTTCTTTTGTGATTGGGTTACCTCACTTAGGATGATATTCTCCAGTTCCATCCATTTGTCTAAGAATTTCATGAATTCATTGTTTTCAATGGCTGAATAGTACTCCATTGTGTATATATACCACATTTTCTGTATCCATTCCTCCACTGAGAGACGTCTGGGTTCTTTCCAACCTCTGGCTATTATAAATAGGGCTGTGATGAACATAGCGGAGCATGTATCCTTATTACATGCTGGGGAATCCTCTGGATATATGCCCAGGAGTGGTATAACAGGGTCCTCTGGTAGTATCATGCCCAGTTTTCTGAGGAACTGCCAGACTGATTTCCAGAGTGGTTGTACCAGCTTGCAATCTCACTAGCAGCGGAGGAGTGTTCCTCTTTCTCCACATCCTCGCCAGCACCTGTTTTCTCCTGAGATTTTGATCTTTGACATTCTGACTGGTGTGAGGTGAAATCTCAGGGTTGTTTTGATTTGCATTTCCCTGATGACTAATGATGTTGAACATTTCAACATGGTGCTTCTCAGCCATTCGATATTCCTCAGGTGAAAATCCTTTGTTTAGCACTGTACCCCATTTTTTAATGGGGTTATTTGGCTCTCTGGAGTCTAACTTCTTGAGTTCTTTGTATATCTTGGATATAAGCCCTCTGTCAGATATAGGGTTGGTAAAAATCTTTTCCCAATTTGTTGGTTGCCATTTTGTCCTTTGCCTTATAGAAACTTTGTAATTTTATGAGGTCCCATTTGTCAATTCTTGATCTTAGAGCATAAGCTATTGGTGTTCTGTTCATGAACTTTTCCCCTGTGCCATGTGCTCAAGGCTCTTCCCCAGTTTCTTTTCTGTTAGTTTCAGTGTATCTGGTTTTATGTGGAGGTTCTTGATCCACTTGGACTTGAGCTTAGTACAAGGAGATAAGAATAGATCAATTTCCATTCTTCTGCATGCTGACCTCCAGTTGAACCAGCACCATTTGTTGAAAAGGCCATCTTTTTTCCACTTGATGGTTGTCTCTTGACTCTTGGACTCTGGAGTGACTGCCCTCAGTGAAGAGTCAGCTCCAGGAGGAACAGGGTGTTTGTGTGTGTGTGTGTGTGTGTGTGTGTGTGTGTGTATGGTTTATGGTGTATGTTTGGTGTATGTGTGGCTGTGGTGTGTGTGTGTGTGTTGTATGTATGGTTTATGGTGTATGTTTGGTGTATGTGTGGCTGTGGTGTGTGTGTTGTGTATGTGGTGTATTTTTAGTGTATGTGTGGCTGTGGTGTGTGTGTGTGTGTTGTGTATGGTGTATGTTTGATGTATGTGTGGTGTGGTGTGTGTATATGAGATGTGTATATGGTGTGTGTTTGTGTTATGTGTATGGTGTATGCTTGATGTCTGTGTGGTGTGTGTGTGTCTTTATGTGTGTGTTTGTGTATGTTTGTGGTGAGCAGAGTAAGATTAACATCTCTTGCTCTCCTTCCTGTGGGACTGCATTTGGCTGGTTCTTTCTGAGGGGTCACAGCCACTGTCAAGGTGACCCTTTCTGTGTGACCTTTGCTTTGCAAGGGCTAGTAGCAGTCTGATGATCAGCCTTTCAGGATATGAGTCCTGTGCTACCCACAGTCTGCCCACACTAACCACGTTTGAATTATCCTAAGTAGAATGTCTTTCATTTCTTTCTGAAACATATTGATGGAGAAGAGACTGTTGGTGGAGCACCCTACCGTTCTTTGTCTGCTGTCTGCTCCTAATCCTGTGTACTGGAGTACAGGCGCTTTCCCTAAGGCTCTCAAGGAGGGTAAAGAAAGGATTGCCTTGGGCTGAGCGTGCCACACGGACAGCAACTTATTGTTCTTCTTAATATGCATATACAGCCATTCCCCTTTCCTCTCTTTTCTTCCATGTGTTGCTGTCCAACCCATGGCCGGAGGGACCCATCTCTACAGACACAGACATACAGGAAGTGATAAAGGGTTCTCAGTGTTGTTTAAGGGTTCACCTTGGCTATTCCTGTAGAAGCAGAGAAACTAGAAACTGAAGAGCATGGTCCTTTTGTCCATTTGGGAGTTCTGTGTGTCAAACGGTCTTGGGTGTGTGTGGACTTTTTGCTGTAGATACTGCATGAGGTAGGACCAGTGGCCCTTTGGAAATTATGTCTTTATTTCTAAGCTGAGATGACAGATGTGCCTCTGAAGGACAGAGGCCACACTGGAACAGTGAAATCATCAGCCCTGTCCCGAGCTCCCGCCCTTGAGGACTATGAGACCTGGTCCTGCGCATGCGTTTACCTCCAGTCGTGGCTGATGGCTTTAACTCCAGCCTTAGCAATTAGGGGGCTCTCAAGGAAGGGAGCGTGAATTCTGTTGAAATGCAGTGTATTGCTCTGTTCCATTTCAGTGTCTGTGGTGACTGAGAGGGGGCTGGGTCTCCTGACTGAAGGAGATGTTCATCTCTCGTCTGCACGAAGGAACCGACTGTTGCCCAGGTTACTAGACGAAGCAGAGGCCTCTTAAATCGGATTGGCTCACCCAGTCCATTTCTTGCCTTCCATTTCTCTCCTCTCCGTGTACCTGGAAGCTCAGCTGACCCTCAGGTCTCTAGGTTCCTTTTGCAGACCCTCAAACGTTAAACTCAGAGGGATTTGAAACTGGAATCCAGCAGGTCCTCCAGCAGCCGGAAAGGGATGAAGATGAGGTTTCCGGGTGCAGGCTGTCCCTGCTGCTCAGACAGGCTAGATTTGAGCAGCAGTAATTTATTCTAAAGGAATTTTCCATCTCCAGGCCTTTGCCTCTCACTAATTATTTCCGAGATAAATTAAATTTGCTCTGTAATATCATCCAGCCCCGACCTGCAATAAGCAATTAATCAGGAGATTCCGGGCATGTGATTGCTCCATCAGCCGTGGGTTCTGGATCCTTCCAGAGTCCAGGGCGATGGCGTCTTTAGCCCGAGCTTTCTGCCTGTGCACTGCCACTTTCCTTGTTGTCTCCTGCAGCAAGCCACAGGGTTGCTCAGTGCTGCAGCGGGAGACTCATCCCGCTCCTTACAGAAAATTACAGAATATTATCTGCCAACATCCAAGCTGTGGGTGTCGGCAACATTAAAAACGAGAGGATAGGCCACTTGAGAAAAACATCATGATGAAATCCATCAAACGTGGGTGATGGGCGGAATATTAAAGCAGAAAGCCAGCCAAACCAAACAAAAGCGTCTGTGCTTCACTCTGAAGGACTAAGTTAAATAAGTCACCCGAGCCCCCTTAAAGGGTGCCCTGGAGGGAGTATCATCAGAACCGTCAATCAAGTCACCTGGCAACCCCCCACCCTACACAATCCCCTACCCCGCTTTCTTCCCTTTCTCAGCTCTCACTCATGCTCTGTGGTAATAGGTAGGACTGTCAGTATTGTACTTCCAAAGCTTTCCCTGTAAAGCCAGAGCTGTACCCCAGTCCAGCATCAGTCCAGCACTGCGCTTTAACACCCCCTACGGCTTTCAGGCAGCCCGCGATGGTCAGAATCCTTACACTGATGGCCGATTTCTTTTGAGGGGCAGGACTCTGAAGGGCAACAAGTGCTGTAGAAACTGATGCCATGGGTGATCCTTGTTCCCATATATGAGAGAACCTGGGGTAGCGTGGAAGGGCGCCACCTAAGGGTCAGCATACAGTCGGATCAAGGGCTCACAGTCCCGCAGGAATGACAAGGGCCATGGGGGGTGGGGCAGTTTTCACCCCATGCCTGACCAGAGCCTTTAGCCAGGCTCTCCCACAAGGTAAAAAGACTTTCCTGTGGAAGTTGACGAACCCACTTAGAATTATAATTAACTTAAAAAGACCCCAGAGTAGGGAGCAGACAAGGGAGAGGAGGACCGTTGGCCAAGCATTTAAGTCCCCCCTATAACAGCCCTGCCTGTCTTCCCATGTGTAAATGATAGCATCATTTAGAGTCTACCTAAGTGCTCTCCTCAGCCTCCTAACCCACTCTTGCCCCTCCCTCCAGTTTCTAAGCTGGCATTTTTCAACCTGACACTATTGACATTTGGTACGGGCCACTGTGGTGTGGCCACGTGGACTAGAAGGGCATCCTGTGTATTGTAGGATGTACAGCAATGTCTCTGATCTCTATCCGTTGCTTCCTCCAGCCTCCAATTCCTCGTCTGTTGGATTGGACAAGCTATGTCGATCTCTTGTTCTAGGATCTATCCCACGCATTGAGTAAGGAATACAAGACTGTGTTGGGGGAAACAAACAACAAACACACAAGCAAATGAAAACTCGATATATTATTAGGTAGAGAAAAGGGCTCTAACCAATTTCAGAGCAAGGTAAGGGATGGATAGGTCCTGCAGGACACTCTGCAAAGGCAACATCTTAGTACTTCAGAGTGGACAAGCCATGAGCCGGTCTCCTTATGCCATGGTCCCCCTCTGCCCATGTTTTACTGAATTGCCCATACTCGGTTACTTACATCATGCACATTCTAATTTATTCCTGTCTTCAGACTCTTGCTGGGGAGAGAGGAATTGTTGATGTTTTCTTCTTGATATCTAGTCCCTCAGATTCTCCCTCCCAAAAGGGATTCCCAGCCTTCCCAGGGATCTCCTTTCCATCTGTAAGCCTTTGGTTCTCAGGTTCTGTTTGCAAGTAGCAGGAAACAAGAGATCTTTTTTTTTGAACATACTGGTTAATAGTTAATAGATTGCTGGTGATAAAGAGGGCTCTGTGAACCCATCCAACACACACACACACACACACACACACACACACCAAATACTAGGATCATTTATTGTCAACTGGTTAGTTCCCTTTTCGTACCTCTGCCAGACACGCGTTCCATAATTGATGATTCTGACTCGTGGCAGCCAATTCAAACTTGCTTTGTAAGGGGAAACCTGTAACCCTGGCTCAGAGATCCCGTGTGTTCCCTCAAACAGAAGCTTGTAATGGGCACATGCTGGAAAAAACGCACTCGTTGGCCATCAGAGGCCAACCCTTAGTTCAGTTCAACGCTATTTATAAGATGTCACCTTGTCTCCTTCCAGTCACAGTTTCAATTAAGTAAATTGCTAAGGAATTGGGACGTGGTTCAGTAGTGAAGACAGAAGTTCCCACTGGTGTTAGCCAGTAAGGCGTATCTGAGGGCTTTACCTTAGTGAGGCCATCTTGGGAGTCTGAAGTAACTATGGCTTGTCTGGTCACCACAGAGCTCACCAGTGTTTAAATGTAATCATTCTTGCTAACAGGAATTATTGACTTTCTGAGCTACATAGCCTGTCACTTAGCTGTATGGATGCAAAATTCTAAAGCTCTTTACCTGAGAGCTGGCGGTTCCTTCCCACTGGCTCTGGGAGAATGTGAGTTCAAGGTCAGAAGCACTTTTATGAAGCCCAAATTACCCAAGTCAACAGTGACAAAGAAGAGCCAGGCTATTTCCCAGGTTTGTCTCCCAGCTCCCACTTTAGGCTTTTACTCTGAGGAAATGTTCAGAATGTGGCATCTGTGTGTGAATTGTGTTTGTAAATGGGAATAACAGCACATTTCAACTAAATACATATCAAGTATTTGGTGCCAAATAGAAATATTGTTTTACTACAGATTAATTAAAGATTCTGAAATCCAATGAGAAGTACATTAATTAGAGTTGAGTCCAACTCACAAACAAGACAGACTTCACGAATAGGCCTGCATCTGTGGTAGTTTGAATAAGAATGGCCGCGAAGGATCATTTATTTAAATGGGTATTTATCAGGGAGTGGAACTGTTTGGGAAGGATTAGGAGCTATGCCCTTTTTTAGAGGAAGCATGTCACTAAGAGTGGGCTTTGAGATTTCAAAAGCACACACCGGGGGCCAATGTCTCACTTTCTCATCGGCTGCCTGTGGATTTTTATTTTTATTTTTTATTTTTATTTTATTTTATTTATTTATTTATTTATTTATTTTTTTTTTGGTTTTTCGAGACAGGGTTTCTCTGGATAGCCCTGGCTGTCCTGGAACTCACTCTGTAGACCAGGCTGGCCTCGAACTCAGAAATCCACCTGCCTCTGTCTCCCAGAGTGCTGGAATTTCAGGCGTGCACCACCGCTACCCGGCTCTGCCTGTCATTATGATGGAATGTTCTCAGCTACTTTTCCAATGAGGATCTTATCTGCTTCTAACCTTGATGAGCATGGACTAACTCTCTAAAACTACAAGCGAGTCCTCAATTAAATACTTTCTTTTGTAAGAGTTGCTTTGGTCATAGTGTCTCTTCACCGCAGTAGAAAGGTGATTAAGACAGTACCCGACGTCATGGGAGTGATGTCCTTGCTATCACTAAGGCACACATACTGTTGACAAACCTAGAAGTCTGCAGGGAGAAATAAGGGACAGAAAGATGCTATGTTGACAAGCTGGTGTCTTATCTCTCTGCCCAATTAGACCTGGGATTTCTCCTTATATAATGGTGCTGGTCTTGGTTTGACTTCAGAGAAGATGGTCTTGGTTTCACAGGCTGGTTGACGGTATAGAGATGGTCTGGCACCTGACCTTAGTTTGGTGACTATAGTTTCCTTCTGTTTGCACTGGGAAGTCTTCAGAATAAGACATGGAAAAACCCTGTCCATCATACACAAGCAGAATGGAAATGATGTCAGCTGGGACAAGGATGGCTTAAGCCTGACTCATTATGGGAATGAACTGAAAGAATTTTAGATTTTTTTTTTTTTTAGGGTGTGGAAGCTGAGTCTAGGTTATCAAGTTGAGCAGTTATCATGGAGGCAGAGAAATGGATATTTGCAGAATTTTTCTCAGAATCAGTCTGGCTTGCAATGTTGGACCACAGAACAAGGAACCCCAAAACGGACTCCAGACTCAGCACCAGACCAGGTCTCGATGATACAAGACTCATACGAGTAAGAATGAAGTCGGTTGTACCTAGAATGTAGGATGTTTGGGGTAACAGAGTTATGATAACTCACCAAATAGGGTTCAGAGGGATGCTGTGTTTGTGCTTCACAGATGGGGAAATGGAAGTGAGGCCTGGCGTCTCTGCTGTGTTGGGTCCTGGGTACCTCAGGCAGCAGAGAACTGCGGCCGCACTCCTCCTGAGTCAGCAAAAGTTGCATGGGACCTGAGGCCCCACGCCTTTGCTTTCCTGTCCTTTAAAGAGTCGGAGTTGGCTGGAGAAAGTGTTTACAAGCGTGTTCTGGCTGAGGTGTTCCCTCAGTCACCTTGGGGAATGAACACCAGTCTGCAGCCGACTCAGTCTCAACCCCTGCACGGGGCCATGCTGGCACCAGCCATGGTTGTCCCCATCAGTACCTCAGGGTGCTATCAGACCTCCCTGGTTAAGAAGCAAGGTACCCCCACCACATACTTTTATGGTTGTACAGTGCTTTGGGGTGAGGCTGTGCTGTTGGTGGAATTCCCATGACACTGAGGGATATGACCACTTTGAGAAGGTGTACTCTGTGGGGTTAGAGTTGACACGGGCACATGTACTCTGAAGCTAGGGCTAACTGGTTCAGCCACACTAGCTGGCCAGCAAGCCTCGGGGTTCTCTCTCCATTCTGAGAGCTGCCTTCTTATAGGTGCTTATGCAGCTCTGGAAGCCATGGATACTGGTCCTCTATAGATAGACAGTAACTCTGTTTCCAATAGCTGCTATTCTGCTGTGCTGAGTAGCCTTGATGACCTCACCATGCTCATGCAAAGGGGCCCCTGAAATGACGCTCACAGAGCAGAATTTTCAGCTCAAACTTAATGGGGAGACAGAATAGACCTTGGAGAAAGCATTAGCCATTTCTGAGCCCCGTTTTATTATTTGTAAATTAGAGGGTCTGCCTTGGGTGCCTTGTAAGCCTTTTTTTAATCTTGGGGGTCCCTGAGAATCAGAAGCTTTTGCTTTCAAGGACTTTGTCAAAAATGATGACCTGGACCTTGTGATTTGTCTATATACACAATGGCCCTGAGCCTGGGCCATCACAGCCTGCTGGGAGCCAAAACTGGTTCTGTACACAGCCGATTGAGCAAAACTTGAAGAGACAAGGCCAAGGGCCAGGCATGATCTCATTTGTCCTCAAGTGGCATCTTTGTTGTTTTGGCCTCTTTAAAGGTGGCTGCTTTGCAGGCTCCATGGCAAGGGAATGTGACTGTGTTTCCCTTTCTTTACAGAACTGAGGAAAGTGGAGGGATGCATGCTCTTAAGGTGGGCATGGGGAGGAATTAGAATGCTGGGGGATGAGGATATTAACGGGATGTTCAGCAGACTGACAAGCACCTGATGTATGTTTGATTGGTACAGTGAATAAAAACAAGGCCATCTGGAGATTTTTGCCTTTTCCAAATGTAGAAATTATGTGCTCATTAGGGTTAGTCTGAGAATAGCTCCAACCATGGGTCAAGACTCAGTCATGTAAGACCTGATATTCTCTGCTATCATTGATCATATTTGGGAATCATATAATAGTTGACCTGTGAGAGACCATCAAGAGAATTCAAATCTCAGTTGTTCCAAGATGAGGAAATGAAAAACAGAAATGGAGAGAAATGGATCTGGGGAAGAACTCAGCAGAACTTTTATTCAGCATGCTGTGTCTGGGTTTGATGCCCAACAACATGTAAAACCACATGGTAGTGCACACCTATACTTCTAGCACTTGAGAGGTGGAAGCCGGGGGATTCAATGTTCAAAGTTATTCTTGGCTATATATTGAATTTAAGGCCAGCCTTGGCTATATGAGACCATATCATTCATCCAGACCCAAGTACTGGATGTGGCTTTGAAGTGGGTGGAGCAGTAGACTGGGTATCAGAGCAGGTGGAAGAAAGCATCCAAGCCTTCAGTTCCCAGTAGCACGCTCAGGGGTCTAGCAGTGCCAAGATGGAGGGGATAGCCGGGCTCACTGCCAGGCAGCTGGCCAGGCAGAAGGCTTCAGGGACCTCTGATGAAGTGAGAAAAGTTGGTGAGGTATCAATCTTAGAAGACCTGAGTGTCTCTAGGCAGGCTGCTGAGACACAGACTTAGGCACGTGTAAGGACAGAGGCATTCAATGGGGACAAGGCATGCAGCTGTCGGAACTGAGTCAGAGCAGAGGTGATTTGATCTCAAGCAGCACATTCCTTACCATTAATTTTGGCTCTAGGGACTCGGACAGTAAGCTTGTTGGTGAGAACCTACCCCAGAGCAGGGAGAAGGAAAGTGGAAGTCCTTCATGAATTAGAAGGTTACCTCCTGCATAAATCCCCCCCAGGCTCTTCCCTTCTTCTCCTCCTGAAGCCCCGTCAGCATCCTTGTGCAGGACCCCATGTGTTCTAGGACTCAGTCAACGGTCTTGAATCATCCCCGTCTGACCATTCTTTATTGGCAGCCTCATGGATCACATCCCAAGCTCACTGAATGTGCTGGCTACAGTGGGCTGGGTCTTCCTACATCAATTAGTATAATCAAGACTATCTCCTATAGATGGTTTCCAAACCACCCTGATTTAGACAACCTCTCATGGACATTCTCTTCCCAGGTGATTCTAGACTGTATCAAGGTAAACAATAAAAAGTAACCATCACAGCCCTTCAGGTGGGAGGATCTTTGAATGTAATCTCTCTTGAGCTTCTGATCACACTCTGTAGTCATCCATGTCATCCTCTGATCTTTGTATGATTCTATGCGGTAAGAACAGATCGTAACTCTCTTCCTAGGCAGTGAGCCAGGACCCAGGGTAGTTTGGGTAACTTGAGACAATCAAGCAGTTCGTAATCAGACTGCCCAGGGGTTGAATCCTGGGTCCTGGGTCACTTTTCATCCCTAAGCCTTCTTATTTAACTGTTTCCTAGGGAGCTAATAGGTCCATCTCTTAGAGTCTGTGAGAAGTTTATGTGCTCTAGTGCTAAAAGCAGTGCCTGCCTTATGAAGACCTGATACGGCCATCACATTTTCTTATTATAACCATTGTTTCTAAGGCCACGCAGCAACCTGGTGACTCAGGTGAAATGACTAATTGTATCTGCAGAATCCTGACCAAGTGTTCTCTCCATTGCTAAACCTGCCCACGATTTGAGAACAAGAAATCAGGAAAGGCTCAAGTACTCACCCTTCCCAGGAAGGGCAGAATTCTCAAGACGCCATCCACCGTATAAAACCTGCTAACCAATAGAAATACCACAAACCACACTTTAAAAAAGAATAAACAAGTGCAATTAATTTTGTAATGTATTTTATTTAATCAAATCTATATAAAAATCTAGAATTTTGATGTTATCAAAAAATGGAAAAAATGGCTGAAATTTTGTTTATGCTTAGCCTTTACAATTCAAGATAAATACTTAAAACATAACTCAACTTGAGACACATTTCAAGTGCCCAAAAGCCACATAAGGCATGTGATTAGCATACTGGGCAGTGTAGATATCCTGGACACTGTTGATAACTTAAAAATATGCAGAGGATGTAACTGGACACTCATATTATCTCAGACTGTGCTAGAGGGTTGGAAATTCAGAACAGTTAGTGAAATCTTTCTGAGTTCTGTTCAGGGTACTAAATCCTCTCCTCACTAGGGGTTGGTGAGCCAGAGCAGTTGGTAATACGCTTGCTGTGAGAGTCTGGTGTCCTGAGCCTAGCCCTAGAATACCTACATGAATGCCTCCTACCTACTAGAATAACTCCACAGTCTTGCCTTCTGACCTCTACATGGATGTTGTGCTATGCATTCCCAACACACACACACACACACACACACACACACACACGCACGCACATGTGCACATGCACACACACCACACACCACACACATGGACACACACAAATTATAAACATAAATCTAAAAGTATATATATATATACATATATACATATATATACACATAAACACATACACATATACACATATATACATATATACTTATACACATAATCATACATGAATTGCCTGGGTGACTGATTAGCCTTTACCTTAACTCTAGCTTCAGTAAATACGTGCATATATGCAACGTGCGGTGGTTCTTTTCACCATCACCCTCTTTTATCTCTCTCACTCCTGCCCTCCCTGCATCCTACCTCAATGCTTTCCTCCATGTGTTCAGGGTGTGGTAGGTAGCCACCGTTGCCTCTGAGGTGCGATAGTATAAGTACTTCACATAGGTCCAGGAGCTCAACGCCAGTAGCTGTTCTCAGCACTCACATCAATTGTGAAACTGTATTAACTGTCTTCTGCAAAAAGAAGTGTTTGTCGCAAGCTAAGAGCAGCACCAGTCTACAGGCTTAACGTAAGCATCGAGGAGGTGGTTTGGCTACCACATTTACCATGTCCATTAGTAAAACACTTACAGTGACTCCTTCCCCTAGGGCCTGTTCCCCAACCCCAGCCATAGGCTTCTAACCTGGTGTCAGGTCTGCTCAGATCGGATTGGGAAGTCCTTGGTTAACCTGAAGACATTCTTGTCACTATTGCATCACCGGGCACATCTTGCCTGGCAGGTCAGAAGTGGAGCAAGTCGGGTCCACAGCTTAGCGTTTCCCCACTCAGCAGTCTGCATAGCAACTGTCTGCACTGTGAGAAACAAAACAGCCAACAGTGAGTCAATGATTCCAGCTTGATTTCTCAGGGTCTCGGATCCAAGGCCTGTGCTGAATTCAGACACATCTACTTCTAGGGAGTAACCAAGAGCAATGGTGATAACATATTGTTTCGGGGGGCCTGTGAGGCTGCTCTCTGGCCAACAGCTCACGAGGACATGTCATCTGGCATTGGGACTTTTCTTTATAGGTCTATGGCTTCTGGGAACAATTATATCAAATCATATTTAGAAACTCCACTCAAACTCCTTCTCACATTATATTTTTTTGTGTGGTTTATACAGTAGTGGGTTTTATAGTTTTTTTTCTATCCATCTTTAGTTTTGCTTGGCCCTCCCCTCAATCCTCCATCTCCTCCCTCTCCCTCCACGCCCATCTAGACTGGGACTCTTACCCTGACACCCACTCCACACAGTAAATCAAAACGTTTTCAAGTGAGAAGATGAACATGAGAGAGAGTATGTGGTGTTTGTCTGTCTGGGAGAGAGAGGGAGAGAGAGAGAGAGAGAGAGAGAGAGAGAGAGAGAGAGAGAGAGAGAGAGGAGGAGAAGGAGGAGGAGGAGGAGGAGGAGGAGGAGGAGGAGGAGGAGGAGGAGGAGGAGGAGGAAGGGCACAACCATTCCTAGGTATGGTAGAGGAGAAGGCTTATTGTAGACATGAGGGAGAGCAGAGCCAGAGGCAGAGACATCTGGAGAGTGAACTTGACCCTGAGCCAGGCTATATGGGGAAAAGAGAGAGAGGTCGATGGTGGAGGGGAGAGGAAAAGAGAGAGAGCCAGGAGAGTAAAGGGTAGACAGCACAAGGTCTGGGTAACCACATGGCTGGATTATATAGGGAAGGGCAGCTGGGAAAAGGGTAGCCCAGGCCCTGGGCTGGAGAGATTTAGGGCAGGGGCAGAGTATGTCAGCCTGTGACCAGCAGGGCCTGAGCGAGACTGGGAGAACACGGTGTCCAGGTGCACTCTGACCTGTTAAACACCTCAGCCATGTGTGGCCCTGGGTTTGAGACCTAACCAGGCCGAGTTACCTCATTCAGTTAATCAGTCTTTTCCTTCTCAGTTTAGCTTAAGTATTCCTTCCAGGAAATTGTGACACAGCATCTCATCATATACAAGTGTGCTTGTCAGTTCTATATACCCCTCCCCCCAGTGCCTGATTCACAGATTCCACTCTGATATCAGATTACATCATCGCCTCTTTCTATGGCAAACAGGGGAACTGTCATATCTGAGTCTGCCGGTGGTGGCTTCGGGTCACGTGCCAATACCTCCTATACAAGCAGGAACACCCACTCCTCTGCCTTCTTGGGACTGGAGATCAGGATGGAAGCTGAGGAAAATGAGGGACCTGATTGAGGTCTGACAGCAACCTATCACTGCTGACGGCACACAGGCTGACAGGCCCTGGGTACAGTCCCTAACATGGCCCTCAGGTGGGAGCGTGCAATGCGTAAGAGGTTAGCATCCAGGGGAGGATAGTGAATTCACACCAGACTCCCGGTGAGTCAGCCAGTGTCCCAAACACCTCACTCAACTGCTGTCCTCCTCAAGGCAGCCATCTGAGGCTGTTAGCCTTATCATTTCCACTTAGCAAATGACGAAACGGAGGCAGAGAGACTGGCGTGCCTCCTGTGAGGTCATACTGAGTGCGTCACCACCACAGCGAGCTCTTCGGACTTCACTGGGCTCATTGGGTTTAATTTCAGCGGAGATTGTGGCTCTATTCTCCTGCCTCTACTCCGACGTCATCCAGAAGCTTGCCTGGTGTCCACTGGAGAACTAGTGGCCTGTTCACTAGCTGACTCCCATTCCTCGCTGCTGCTGGTATTCAACCTTGAGTAGGCCAGAGTGCAGACCTCCTCGCCCCTGCACATGAGGTGATGGTGACATTGTGACTTGTTGTCTACCTGACTATTAGACAGACGGGGTCAGATGCTTGGGGCTATGAGGGCTCAAGGCAGGGGAGCTCATGGCCAGAGTCCAACGAGCTTAAATTTCCTGTATTCTGCCTGATGCAGAGTGGGCCGGATAATCAAAGGGAATAAACGAGCAGCAAGGTACCCAGCCCCTGAGTCCGACAAGCTGAAAATGGTGGGTGCAGAGGCTAAGAGATGGGGTGCATAAAGGCTTATGGTACCAAAATTTCTGTGTAGAAAAATGTGTTGTGTTTTAGCCTCCATAGCAGGTCACAGGGAAGAGAGCCTGAGCTATTGTCCATCACTTCTTTTCCTTCTCTTTTTCTACACTGTGACCTCCCTGGTCTACACTGTAACCTCCCTGGTCTACACCGTAACCTTCCTAGTCTACTCTGTAACCTCCCTGGTCTATACTGTAACCTCCCTGGTCTATACTGTAACCTTCCTGTTCTGCTCTGTAACCTCCCTGGTCTATACTGGAACCTCCATGGTCTACACTGTAACCTCCCTGGTCTACACTGTAACCTCCCTGGTCTACACTGGAACCTCCATGGTCTACACTGTAACCTCCCTGGTCTACACTGGAACCTCCATGGTCTACACTGTAACCTCCCTGGTCTACACCGTAACTCCATGGTCTACACTGGAACCTCCCAGGTCTACACCGTAACTTCCCTGGTCTACACTGTAACCTCCCTGGTCTACACCGTAACCTCCCTGGTCTACACTGGAACCTCCCAGGTCTATGCTCCATGTTTACCATCCTGGTTTTAGAGAAAATCTCCTCTCTGTCCTCCAACATTGCATCTTCTGTTATGTCTGGGAACTCTTTGCTCTTGTATATTTGAATACTGAGAACAGAAACACCTAGGCATCCTTAAATGGTGGAAAGAATCAAAAAGTATAGCCTGGAATGGTCTGTGGAAGCATAAGGGCCCTTGCTGTGAGGAACTCACAGCTCTGTTGTCTTGATTCTCTCCTCTGCTGATTCAGAACCACGCCCCTAAAATGAAAAGGTTCTTAACTGGGCTGAGTCTAGCTAGGTTCTTATATTCTGTATCTATTCCTGGTGAGGAGAAGAAAATCCACGCAGAGGAGGCCTGGAATGTCATGAAGAGAAACTGGAGGTCTGGGTGTGCTGTGATGACTCACCACACAGGTCATGTGCAGCCTTTCCCTAAGTCTAACACCGTTGGCTCTCCTTTGAGGATGACTCCATGATATTTCAGGGAAATATGTGACAGAGCCTCTTTTATACTCATATGTGCTTTCATGGATATGTATAAACACATATGTTCTCTCTCTCACATACATATACTACACACACTATGCATGTACACACAGACTCACATACATATTACATTCTAAACACATATCTACACACTACACACTACATACATACACACAGACTCTTAAACACATCACACACACTACATATATACACACATACTCTCTCACACACTACACACTATGCAAACATAGCATACACATATATATATACACACTATACACTACATGCACACTACACAGCACACAACAAATAATACATGCGCACATATATTAAATACTACACACATACACACCACACACACTAGACACAACACACACACATACATACACACTATATATACTATATACACATCATACACATTAGACACCACATACACACATACATACATACCACATATACTATATACACACCACACACATAGCACATATACTACACAGCACATATACACTACACACTCACACCACACACATATGCACTACACACACACACACACACACACACACACACACGAACACCACTCACTACAGAACACACACACACACCATACACCACACACATACACCACACACTACACACTACACACTACACACTACACACACATACACACCACACATCACACACACACACATTACCAAGCCCCAGATCTCAAAAATGGCAAGAGGTCAGATCCCTGAGAAGATTTGATGTCATGCTCACTGTGAACAAACAAAGCTTCCTGGACACTATCTCTTCAAAGGGCATGAATCTTTAATTCTCTCCACAGCAAGTAGCTAGGCCTCTGAGTACAGAATGACATTTAGCTAAGAGTGTAACATCATTCCTGAGGTTCTGAGGGTTTGATGTAAAAGCTGTCTTAAAACCCAGGCGTAGTATGACCTTTGGAACCTTCTAAGGTTTTAAGTCATCAGCTGTCCTCCAACCCTTCCAGAAGCAGCCTGGTCAGCCAGAAGACAGGGTTCACACTTCCCACAGCTTTATAGTTCTTTCTTCTCACCCAGCAGATTTGACTGAAGGAAAAAACTATAAATAGTTCAGTCAAGAAAGATACAATGCAAGTTCATGCAAACCGTCATGGAAGAGATAGGCAAGAGGGACTGGAAGGCAGAATAAAATGCCAAAGACACTGAGATGGACAGCGACCGTCCTAAGGGGAGCCTGGGCTGGGTTCTGAGGGAAGGTCAAGCCATAATAAGTAGCAAGAATTAGCCGGGTCATGCTGGCACAGCAGCCAACGGAGGGAATGGGCGTGGCCAGCACCGCTGAAGCATCAAATACGATGTGCTCTTCAGAAGGCGGCCATCATACAGAGCCCACGTGCTATGGAAGGACTTAAAAATCTCATCCTCAGGCAACAGAACGGCAACAGTATCATGGAAGCAATAACATACAAATAGGAAGAGCCAACATCTATCGGAGGGATGCTTTGGTGCCTTGTATGCATTTGTTGGCTCATTCAATCCTCTACAGTATCCACAGAGGGATATGTTAGTTATTTCCAGTCAACAGCTGAGGCGACGGAGACCCTGGCTCCGTCACAATCACCCACGACGCTCCACGATGTAGGAACTGGGCTCTCAACCCAGGGCGTTTAGTTTCTGAGACCCTTCTCTTGGATATTCTGCTACTGTTTACGGTTTTATAGCCTTCTCTTTTCAAAGGGGGATTTTAGATTATTTATAATACAATCACAAATATGCATATTACACTTAAAATAAAAGAGAACAGGAACATAGAAAACAATGATGCGCTTGTACCACAAATGCGGGGGCCGGGCATCATTTGACTTGAGTAATCCCGGACTGAGCTGCCTGAGAAATACAGTATCATTGGGCTGCAGAGCATGTCCTCCGCCTCCTCCTCCTCCTCCTCTTCCTCGTCCTCCTCGTCCTCCTCGTCCTCCTCGTCCTCTTCCTCGTCCTCCTCCTCTTCCTTCTCCTCCTTCTTCCTCCTCTTCCTTCTCCTCCTTCTTCCTCCTCCTCCTCGTCCTCCTCTTCCTCCTCCTCCTCTTCCTCCTCGTCCTCCTCTTCCTCCTCCTTCTCCTCCTCTTCATCCTCCTCCTCTTCCTCCTCCTCCTTCTCCTCCTCTTCCTTCTCCTCCTTCTTCCTCCTCTTCCTCCTCCTCCTCTTCCTCCTCCTCCTTCTCCTCCTCTTCCTTCTCCTCCTTCTTCCTCCTCTTCCTTCTCCTTTTTCTTCCTCCTCCTCCTCGTCCTCCTCTTCCTCCTCCTCTTCCTCCTCGTCCTCCTCTTCCTCCTCCTTCTCCTCCTCTTCCTCCTCCTCCTCTTCCATCTCCTCCTTCTCCTCCTTCTTCCTCCTCCTCCTTCTCCTCCTCTTCCTTCTCCTCCTTCTTCCTCCTCCTCTTCCTCCTCCTTCTCCTTTTCATCCTCCTCCTCTTCCTCCTCCTCCTTCTCCTCCTCTTCCTTCTCCTCCTTCTTCCTCCTCCTCATCCTCCTCTTCCTCCTCCTCCTTCTCCTCCTCTTCCTTCTTCTCCTTCTTCCTCCTCCTCTTCCTTCTCCTCCTTCTTCCTCCTCCTCCTCTTTCTCCTCCTCTTCCTTCTCCTCCTCCTTCCTCCTCCCCCTCTTCCTCCTCTTCCTCTTCCTCTCAGATACAGGAAGAAGTACATCCACAGTCTTCTGGAGAGAACCTGGATTTTTTTTCATTCGGGTTATTGTGTAGTCTCTGGCACTGTGGTGTAACAGGAATAATGTGTTAGTCTAGAGCTGTTGTAACAAACAACTCCACATTTCATGGTTTAGAATAATAGAACTTTACTTTGTCACTGTCCTAGAAATCCAATGTCTATAATCAAGATGGCAGGGGCCTCTGTTGGAGACCCTGTTCTAGGATTCTCTCCCACTTCTGGTAGCCG
Organism: Apodemus agrarius; assembly: GCA_964023405.1. Taxonomy (NCBI): domain Eukaryota; kingdom Metazoa; phylum Chordata; class Mammalia; order Rodentia; family Muridae; genus Apodemus; species Apodemus agrarius. The sequence goes on from OZ030007.1 coordinate 139,323,149, forward strand.
TACATACGCTCTGGGGTTTCTTACATTGCTGATATATTAATCTAGTCTTATCCTCTTTGTTTCTTTTATCAAAAATTCCCCTTCTCTCACAAGAATTCCAGGCATTGGGCTAAAGGCTCACACCAAGCCCAGGACAGTCTGACCTGAAGATTTCCACTTACATTTACAAAGACTCTTGCTTCCAAATAAGTTCTCATTCCCAGGTAACTGAGATAAGGACACAGGCATATTATTATTTGAGTATTTTATTCTACTATATATGCTATAAGGCACTCAATAGCAATTCTGCAAAAATAATTAGAAATTTTAGATAACCATTTAACAGTGATAAAATCATTTCTTACAATAATAAAGGCAAGGGTAGACTTTTGATTGCAATTTAGCCCACTTGAGATAAAAACAGCTGCATCTAATTGGACCACCAAGGGTTTATTTGTCCTCTGGAAAGAGCCTCCAAGTAGAATACCATGTGACTTATATCATTTTGGTGGTGAGAACTGCACTGTAGATAAACTCGGGTGATATGCTGGGATATTAGTATAAAGAAGAGTTTGCTCTTCTACTTTGTTTTCTGTTGTTATAATAAACTCCATGACCAAAACAACGTGGGGAGGAAAAGGTTTATTTTAGCATATAGGTTACTGTCCATCATCAAGGGGATGTGAAGCAGAGACAGGGAGGCAGGGCTTAAATAAAGCCGAGGCCCTGAGAGATGCTGCTTCCAGGCACACTTCCAGGCTCACACTCAGCTTTTGTTATACAAAAACTCACACACACATGCTGGGGATAACACTGCCTAGAGTGTGCTAGGCCCATCTCTAGTTTGTGTCTGATTGACAAAAACTAGTCAACACGAGGCCAAGGTCTACTGGCAGGAGGCTGTTTAATCTAGCAAAGAAGGTCCCGGCTAGGGCATGCATAGAACTTACCAGTGAGGATTTTCAAAGTGCAAATGGTCCAGTTGTATCCAAGGCAAATGACACTGACATTCTGTTGTTCCTAAAAAAAATTATTTTATATTTTTATTTGTGTTTGTGTGTGTGTGTTGTGCATATACAGGCATATGTGTGACATGTACCCAAAGAGGAAAGAATAGGGCATCAGCCCCCTGGTTGTTAGGTGCCCAGTGTGGGTGATGGGAACTGAATTCTGTTTCTCCAGAAGAGCAGTAAGTCCAGTGTTCTTACCCACTCTCCAGCCCGTACTGTTTCTACTCTTAAACTGGGTTTATAATGGGAATCTAGAGAAAAGGTGGTCAGGACAACTCATCCCAGGTGTCTTCTGGTTTTCTGTTAGTCTGGTGCTAGGAGGAAGTCCAAGTGGGTGTGGCTTTGATATTCTACTTAGGTTTGCTTCACTGACTCTTTATCAAAAAGAAGAAACATTTAAGTAGGGCGGTGGTGGCATATGCCTTTAATGCCAGCACTGGGGAGGCAGAGGCAGAGGCAGAGGCAGAGGCAGAGGCAGAGGCAGAGGCAGAGGCAGAGGCAGAGGCAGAGGCAGAGGCAGAGGCAGAGGCAGAGGGAGAGGCACGTGGCTCTCTGAGTTTGAGACTAGTCTGGTCTACAGAGTGAGTTCCAGGGCTACACACAGAAATGCCATTTCAAAAAACCAAAAGAAAAAAAATGGACATATTTGACTTTTTAACTTTAATGTCTTTATATGTTAGATGGTTCAGAGATTTAACTTGCTGAGTTGTTAGAAGATTAGGTGAAACCTCATTTGTAAAACACTTAACCCAGCTGAGAGATGCAGAAAGAACTGTAGTAAAGGTGTCACAATGTGTCCTGGAAAGCATGGAGTCCTAGAGACTTCCTGTGAAGTCTCTAACAGTTTCTTCGATAAAAGAAACAGAGAGGCAAATGAACAGCCATTCCCACCCCACCACCAGTCCACGAAACAATGCCCTGACCATCTGAACTTCTGTCTTCATGACAAGTTATTGATTTTGCATTGTTTTCCAGTGATCATTATTCTCCAGGGACAAAAGACATTTAAGGGGTCTCCCATGTTCTGCTGGAACAATAACTGTTGTGAAGAGGGTTTTGGGAGGTTCTGGCTGGGTGCTCCTGACTGAACTAGATTGTCTTCTTCATTAGCATATCTCAGACCCTAGAGTAAATCACCTGATCCCTTTGTTTCCTAGAGCAGCAGCTCATTTTCAAATAAGAATGTTTCAAAAGTAACAAACCAAGCTTTAAACTGGGCTCTTGTTACATGGGATTCATTATAAAAACTTCAGTCTCTCCCCCCTCATGTGTGTGTGTGTGTGTGTGTGTGTGTGTGTGTGTGTATTTTGCCTTTGTATCAAACTCAGGAACTTGGTGAACTATCATTGTGCTACACCCCTGCACCTCTTCTAATATATGATCTAGTCAAAACCTGGCATGCAGACTTCTAGGGTCTGGTTACAATTTACCTTCCAGACTTTAGAAGATGGAAAGATTTTCTTTGCTCATGGATTGGTAGAATTAACATAGTAAAAATGGCCATCCTACCAAAAGCTATCTACAGGTTCGATGCAATCCCCATCAAAATTCCAACACAATTCTGTACAGACCTTGAAAGAATGATTCTCAACTTCATATGGAAAACCAACCAAACAACCAGCCAACCAACTAACCAGCCAACCAACCAACCACGCCAACAGCAGGGTAGCTAAACAATCCTGTACAATAAAAGAACTTCTGGAGGCATCATCATCCCTGATATCAAGGTGCAACAAAACTAAAGTAATAAACCCCACATGGTATTATCATACAGACAGGTTGATCAATGCAGTTGAGTCAAAGATGCAGACATAAATTCAGACACCCATGGGCACCTAATTTTTATTGAAAATAAATGGGACGTCATGAAACTGAAAATTTTCTGTAAGGCAAAAGACCCCATCAATAGGACAAAATGGCTGCCTACAGAATGGAAAAAAGATTTTCACCAATTTCAAATCTGACCGAAGACAAATATTCAAAATACATAAAGAACTCAAGAAACATCAATAAACTGAATAATCCAATTTAAAAATGTGGTAAATAGCTAAACAGAATTTCTGGGAGAAGAATCTCAAATGGCTGAGAAGCACTTAAAGAAATGTTCAACATTTTTAGCCACCAGAGAAACTCAAGTCAAATGACCTTGAGACTCCATGTTACACCTTTTAGAATAGTTACTATCAAAATCACAAGTGACAGCTCATGCTGGTGAGGGTGTGGAATAAAGGGAACACTCCTGCATTGCTAGTGGGAATGCAAACTTGTATAACCATTTTGGAAATTAATATGGCAGCTTCCCAGAAATTTGGGAATTGATCTACCTTAAGACCCAGCTATTACACTCCTGGGCATATACCCAAAGGACATTACATCCTACTACAAGGACACTTGATCCACTGTGTTGTTCATAGCAGCTTTATTCATAATACTCAGAAACTGGAAACAGCTAGATGCCTCTCTTATTAGGGTTTTATTGCTATGAAAAGACAGCATGACCACAACAACTCTTATAACTTTAGTCCATGATCATCATGGCAGGAGTCACGGCAGCATGCGGGCAGACATGGTGCTAGAGAGGGAGCCGAGAATTCTACATTTTGGCTGGCAGGCATCAGAAGGAGACAGCTATACTAGGCCTATTTTGAACGTATCAGATCTCAAACCTTGCCCCTACAGTGCTTCTCTCCCAGCACACACACTCTCTCTCTCTCTCTCTCTCTCTCTCTCTCTCTCTTTCTCTCTCTCTCTCTCTTCCACCCTGTCTTTTCTGTTCCCATCCCCTCCTTCCCCGATTCCACCCCCTGTGAAATCTATTCTATTCTCCCTTCCCAGGGAGAGTGGTTTGCTCAAGGTCACAGGGGCTGCAGGAGTTGGAGCGGTGCAATGCACCTTATCTGGCCTCCGTTCTCTGCTCTCCCTATGATGCCGCTTCTTGAACAGTAACGGAGATTTCAGGTCTCTTATTTTCTGCTTCTTGTGTAGATGTGGACCCAGAAGCACAGGTGTGAGATAGCTTTCCCAAGGTCAATAGCTGTTTATGATCAAGACTGGTCCTGGGATCTTATCTTTCAGAACATCACTGATCACTGAGTTCTTAGTGTCTTTGGACAGAGAATGAAGTATAAAGGCGTGGGAGCTTAGATACGGCCTTATGCTCCCTCTGTACCTTCAGTGGTAGTGCTTAAGGGCCAAATATAGTGTTGGGACTTTTATTTTATATGGCATACACTTTCAGATGTTTGTACTTAGTCTCCTGCTTAGGGGCACTTCTTGGGAGTTGGAAGACTGTAAGACCCCAAGTTAACCTGTAAGCCCCATCTGCTGAAGGATGCTGGGAATTGTAGTCCTTGAGAAGTAGCAAAGCCATCTGGGAAAATACAGTGGCTGTGTGGTTTTGTCCTTAAAAACAAAGTGGTTCTGACCAAAGCCCATCAGTATTTAATTAAAGTGTGTTTCAAGTTTGGCTCAAAATCGTGGAACCAGTTTTTCTCTTGTGAGTCTCAGGATTAACATTCAGAGGCCTGCATCGAGATAGAAAGACCATTCCACCCCAAATTCTAGAGCTAGGCTCTTCAATCAGACTTCGGAACACCGCTCCACCCCCACTTCAGTGAATGCCATGCCTGAAAAAACAAGTATGGTTTTAGGAGGCCTCCTTTGGTAAGTGACATTGTTCTGTTTGGTTTCTGGTTATGGGGTACCCTTTCTGGGAACTGAGAGGACCTGTCAAGGTCTATGTTCCCTGCTCGGGATAAAGGGAGATGTCCCATGGTCCACTAGTTAATTCTAGCTAATTGTGAGTTCAGCCAGAGTCACCAGCTTTCTCTTGGTTTTTCTTCTGACCTCCTCTGAGAGCGCTTACTAGTGATACCAGGCAATAAGCTCCAGAGGCCAGTACTCTTACTCCAGTGAATCAGAGACCCCTTAAGCATCTACTTCAGGGCCTTTCCAGAAGACTTTCTAGATCTGGATTTGGAGCTTGCCCTCTGTTTCCATGGAATCTTGTCTTTCCTTCTCAGAGTCGATGAACTGAAATTTTGCCAGCTGGGCTCAGATAAGGAGCAAAGGAGAACCTCGGTGGTTTACTTCTCCTGGACACACACCTGTATGCCATTTCAACATTTGAAGACAAACACTGTGACCAAGATCTCTAGAGTGACCGTTGCCTGCTTAGCTTAGAATATGTTTCCAGAAGATGCCCCTTCCGCTGGCCAGCCCTGCAGGTGCTGTTTAAATCGGCCATGTGTCAGTCTATAGACTTCTCCTTAAGTGTCAGTTTCTGCAGAGACACCTGTGCCTTTTGAAAACAAATGGAATCTGTCTTCTCAGATCAGCCATGGAGAATCTCAGTCACAGCCAGAGGGGACAGCAAAAAAATCCTCAATGATCTGTGTACTTTAAAGATGAGAAAGGTGACAGGCCTCGCCTACCAGGTCACACATTGAATTAGCAACAGACCCGGATTGCAAAACCACTTCCCTAGTCCACGCCCAGCTGCCCATACATTCAAGCTTTCATTGGAAAGAGCCCCAGATGCTGGAGCTTGGGGCCTTCCTTTGTGTTCTCAAAGCTACGGTAACCCTCTGTGACTGAAGCCTGTTCTGTGGCTTGAATGTGAGAGTCCCCTGTATGTGTTTGAACATTTGGTTTCCAGTTGACGGTGCTGTTATGGAAGGTTGTGGAACTTTTAGGCTGTGGAGCCTTCAAGGATGAAGTAAATCACTGGGAGTGGCCTTGAACTTTGGTGTCTCAGCCTCCCTTTCCACTCTCTGCCTTCTGACTGTAGATGCAGTGTGACCAACTGCCCCTTCCTCTGGCTGCCAAGCCGACTCATCCCTCCATAAGCCAAATCCCTTCCTCCCTTAAGTTCATTTTTGCTAGATGTTTGGTCATGGCAATGATAAATGTAGCCAACACGCCATCCTTTGAAGTCAACAGTGAAGAGGGATTTGGAAGAGTTACCGAGAGCTGGCATGTCACAGAGAGCCAGCATGTCATATGTAGATTGTCACTTCCTTATAGGGCATCTATACCTCAGAACTGTGGAAACCCTTTGAGAAAGTTTGCTCTGGAGAATTAGTATCAAAGCTCTCTTTACTGGAGTATTTTAAAGGAATGGTGGTGTCGGGGTTGGGGGAGAAATCCTTGGTGTGTGTGTGTGTGTGTGTGTGTGTGTGTGTGTGTGTGTGAGAGAGAGAGAGAGAGAGAGAGAGAGAGAGAGAGAGAGAGCAGGGCTACAGAGCTGGATGCCAGTGCCACTTGAAGATAAAGGAAAGGAAGCCAAGGCCTTTGCTCTTTAAAAATGGTTTTTATCACCTAGCACTTTTTCTTATTCTCGTTACTGCATGTTACACTGTATCCTGTCAGGAGCACATCCGGAGTTAAGTTTGACTGACTTCTTGCTTGTAATCCTGAATGAGTCTGCCGACATTGTCTTTGTTTTGAGCTAAGATGTGCGTGCGTCATTATGTTCCTCTGCTTACACATACGCCCTTGAGAGACTATCAAAGCCTGAGAGAAACGGCCATAGTCATAGTGTGCATAAGCTCTCCACGTGGCTATTGTTTATCTGTGGTCATTGTTTATCTTCCTGGAATTGGGCATGCTTTGTGTTGCCTGTCTTTAAATGACACTGAGAAAACACGCTTGCTGACATGGTACTGACCAGCAGCCCTCCCAGCTCTGTACCTTGCATCTTCTTTCTGCCTTTCCGATAATCATTCCTACTCCCCCGGTCATGGTTCCCATGTTGACTGACCAGCAGGCTCTGCCAGAATGGCATTTACTGTGAGGCTCAACTATGGGGGACAAGTGAGTGCTGGCGGGGGGGGGGTGGCAGGAGAAAAGGGATCTGAGAAAAGGGGAGCTTGGTGCAGTATTTCTAGGGAGCAAGAGACAGGGAAGCATAGATAGGGGGCTCAGAAAGAGGAAGGGAGCTCAAAAGAGGTAAAAGTCAAAGGAAAAGAAAAGAAAAAAGAAGAGAAAAGAAAAGAAAGAGAAAAAGAAAGAGAAAAGGAAAGAAATGGAAATGGCCTCATGTTTTTGTGCAAAGGCTTAAGAGTATGTTTCCCTAAAGCAGGGCAACAGCTATTACATCATTTTTTTAAAATTTGTAGAGAAAGTCTGTCCTTGGTTTCCTGAGGAAGATTCAATAAGTTTAGCAAACTGGAAGAAAGATGGAGAAAGAATTCGAAATTATCATGATGTGCACGGACCAGGTAAAGTGTCTATAGATATGTTTAGTCTCTGGACTCTGATTAGGGCTAGGAGAGAGAAGCGGGTTTTGAGCAACCCCATTGGAGACACTTTGGCAGATAAGAGAGAAATTGAAAGTGAGAAGCCCCAAAGCAGCAGCAGGGGCTCGCTCCTGCCCCTCGTTCCTTGGGTGGAGGTGGAAGTGCTCTGGCAAAGTGAGTTATGATCCAGTCCAGTAGGCTGATGTTTAAAAAAAATGTTTTTAGAAGATGCTTGAGATTGTTAAATCCAAGTGAGGAAGGTTAGAGGATGTAAGAGAACCTGGGTGATGATTTAGAAACAAGAAAATGCTTCAGGAAAACAGTGCCTAAAGTTGGCAAATGCAAGTGAGAAATGGTGGTGGGTCTAGGAAGATGGTTTTTTTTTAATTTGATATATTCTTTATTTACATTCTTGATTTTCCCTTTCCTGGATCCCCCCTCCCGAAGAAAGATGTTTTAAGATATATACACGCAAGTTAAAGAGATAAAAGAAATTATTTTTAAAAATGGCAAATGTTCCTCTCCACATGCTATGGCTATTTCAAAGTTCAGAATTTTAACATTGATCAGTGGAGTTCTAATAAGCTAATGGAACACTGTCAGTTTACAATTCAGTCATAAGCCAAAGATTTTAAATTTCCCTTTGGTTGTCTTCTGATAAACTTAGAAATGCTTCTCACCATGCCAAAACCATCTCTGTCCAATCTGTATATCTATATCTGTAAACCTATAGCTTTTATAACAGATACCTGTTAACTATATTTCTAAAATATGGATTTCAATACAATGTAAATACTAATGTACATCATTTTGTAAACTAAAGTTTACATAATCTTAAGGAAATCAAGAGTCCTAAGACTTGCACCTGCCTGTTATACACCAAATAGACTCCAGATAAGTACACCTGCCTATTCTGATCCAATCCAGCAGGTGGGTCCAAATAGAAATTCTTGTATGTACTATACAAGTTAGAAATTATATACATTGAGGAAAGTATATAACAACTCATGCCTGTTCATACATGCATGTGAATATGTAAATTATCTACATTAAATATAAATTATGTACAGTGAACATGATTTATATTTAATATATTATATACGGTGAATATATTTCATATGCATTAAATATTGATTATATATTTTAAATGAAATTGCATGTTAAATATAAATCACACATGTTAAAATATGAATTAAATATGAGTTCAACCTATAAAATGTAATTTACAATCTATATAATATACATAATTTTGCATGTTCTCAAGGACAGGGAATTATGGAATGAGCCCATGGAGCTTTGAAAAATTAGTTATATCAAATAAAAAAAGGAGTTGTATACTCCTTCACTACAAAACTTTATTTTGGATTATTTTTGGCCTTGGATGCCAAGGGACTTTGCTGCTGAGTGTCTACGGCCCTCATCAACTCAGCATCCTTACGCTCAGGTGAAATGAAAGCAACCGTCTGCTGTCATGTTGCATGGTCCTGATCTGGTATTAATAGGGGGAAGAGGCCATGTTTTTTCTTTTTTTTTCATAGGATGCTGAGAAGTGTGGTGGCTGCCAGAGGGATTGGTGAGATACACTGATGCTGGGGAAAAGAATGATGCTGTGACTTTGCTGAGTGCCCTGAAGATGGCGACAAGGAAGCTGTGCTGGGCGTGTGTTCCTGACCCATCTTTGCTATGTCCTTCTGTGTGGTCCAGGCCAGAAGTACTTGTGACCTCTATTGACACTCAGCTGTTAGGATTTCATTTGTCTGAGAATACTAGAAATAGTACCAATGCTGGATGTGATTCTGTGGACCCTCAGACTTGGAAGAAGAATATCTCTAAGACTTTAGTGCAAACATTAGGATGAGAATGCCTATCTCAGACCAGACAAGCTGCCTTGCCTCAGGCTTTTAGACCTTGCAGGACATGGAGACTATGGAACTTGCCTTCAACAAATCAACCAAATGGTGAAGTGGTTATGACTCTCCTCTTTCTTTTAATGTGACTAGTTATTCTGACCCATTCTTGGACTGGTCTGGAAATCAATCCAATACTGGACAAAAGGAAGTGAGAATGGGCATTTGGAGGGCTGGTCCTGGACATTTTCAGAGTCATATTTGGAAATTAACAGCTACCTTGTTATACATGCTGTGGACACAAATGGAACAGGTTCTGGGGCCAAGGTACATGTGACATACTGTGTTGCCCCACCTAACCTTTTACTAATAGGCAATGTTACATTTATAACAAAGGCTCTGATAATGAATTCAATATTTCTTGTTTTAATGTCTCCTGTCCAATTGTGTTTCTGCACTGTATGATGGTCAATCTTTAATGGTAGTACATCAACATTTTATTATGATTTCTGTAAATTTATCTTAGCATGGTTATTCTGAAAAGGGCTTACAAATATTAGAAGAATTAGATCATGCTCTGTCAAGAAGCAAACATATGGTAGGGTTGATCATTGCTGGTGTTGTTGGTCTTACAGCACTTATAGCCAGTGCTACCACTTCTGCATTAGCTTTAGCCCAAGAGGTACAAACAGTTACTTATGTAAATCATCCTGCAGATAATGTAACCAATGCCCTGAGCATACAAGATTTGGATAGACAGCTAGAACAAAAAATGACACATTATGTGATATAATGCAGAACATGGGAGATGAGGTAGAAGGAATGAAAGTCAGAAGCCATTTGAAATATCATGCTCGTTATCTATAGATTTGTATAACTCCAAAATGTATAATGAGAGTCAGAATAACTGAACCAGAGTAAAAAGGCACTTTCAAGATATATGGTATAATACTAATACTTCTTTAGATTTATTAGCCCTGCATAAGGAGATTGTAAGTTAAAGAAATGCAAAGCCTTTGTCTTTTGACACTGCTAGCATTGTAAATGACATTCTGAAAAAGTGACCAGCCATTTTTCCTTTATGGTCTTCATTTACTTCTCTCTTATTGGGCATAGCATGACTTGGCTTTATGATCCTTTTTATGGCATGACTATTACATGTTCTTTTTGAGAGAAATCATAAGATCTTTTATAGATATCAAAGCAGAGTTACATAAGTTCAAGCTCCAAAGTCTTGTCTAGCAGAAATTGGAAGTCAATGATGGGTAAGATCATCTTGAAAACCTTCTCAACTTAAGACAGGTCATGAATAGAAAATTATTCACATGCCAATGGTAGGTAAGAGCGTGTTTTTAGATGGCAACTTAAGATAGGCACAACTTTCTGCTACATGATTGACAAAGTGCCTCTAATAGATTAAAAAAATGGATAAGATTCTCTCAGAGGTGGATCAACCTAAGACAGGCATGAATGCTACAATTCATGTACCAATGATGGATAAGGTCCACACCTCTTGTGGCAATACCTAAGACAGGTACAGTCTTTCTGCACCAATAGCTGAGACAACTTTGTATATAGAAAGGGGAGACATATATGGAGCACATCTGAAGTTAAGTTTGACTGACTTCTTGCTTGTGATTAATCATGAATGAGTCTACTGACATCTGTCTTTGTTTTTAGTTAAGACCTGCATTATATCCTGCCAAGTTCCTTCACTTACACATACATCCTTGAGAGACTGGAGCAAACAGCCTTAGTCAAACATAGATACTGTATACCATAAGCTCGCCACACAAGCATTTGTGGTCATTGTTTATCTTCCTGAAACTGGTCATGATTTGTGTTACTTGCCTTTAAAAGACACCGATATAATACACTTGCTTCTGGCATGGTATTAACCAGAAGCTCTTCCTTATCTGTCTTTTTCGTCTTCTTTCTGCCTTTCCTGTAATCATCCTCACTCCCCCAGTTGTGGTTCCCACATTGACCATCAGGGTCCAGCAATAACCACATGCACATTTGTTAGCATATTTAAGTGTTTACTTTATAGGCTAGGATTTGCATATGGAAGAAAATGTACCTTCCTCCCTTCCTCCTTCCTCCCTCTCTCCATCCCCTCTCCCTCCTTCCCTTCCTCTACCCATCTCTCCCTTCTTTCCTTCTTTTTTGCTTCTTCCCTTTTTTTTCTTTTTGAGTTTGGGTCACCTTGCTTGATAGTATGCCTTCTAAGCCAATCCATTATCCTGCAAATTTTGTGGACTTATTTTTCCTCAGTGTTCGATTTTGTATATGTGTCTGGTGTGTTCATTATCCTTTCTTCTGTTTAGGTGATGAGGAAGATGGACTGTAGGCAAAGGACAGAAGTCATGAAAGAGGCCATGAAGCTAATTGATTTTCTGGCTTTAACTCTGTCATGGATTTGTTGTTTTGTTATGGATAAGTAAATTAAAATTTAATTGATAATGAAAATATAAAATTAAAGGTGTAGCCCCAGGGCTTCAGGATGGTGATTCTAACTGTACAGAAGTTCACTGGGATGCACAGGCTTTGGGTCTGGGCAATAGTCTGAGTGGTTCTGTTAATTGAATTGTTTTTTTTTTAATTTGCAAATGCTTAGTAGTAGAGTAATTTTTACTTGAAAAGAATTACATTTATTTATATAGTGGTGTGTGTGTGTGTCTGTGTGTGTGTGTGTGTGTGTGTGTGTGTGTGTGTTGTGAAGGAGTCTCTTCTTCTACCAAATGGGAGCATCTTTGCCCACTTAGCCATCTTACCTGCCCAGCCTTTAGTTCTAAAACATAAATTACAGGACTAGCTACCTCTTGGGGGGATTCATAATCTGATTCATAATCTTATGCACATCCCTGGTACATAGCAGATCTTCAGTGAATCTTCTTGAGGAAAGGCAGTTCAGAGTTCTAACTTAAAGCTTTACTTCAGCAATGTAACATGTTCTCAAAAGTTATTAAGGAGCTTGGTGTCACGTAAGACAGTAAAATGAAGCTTTCTTGGATAAAGTTACCTTAAAATGCCACAAGAAGGAAGCTAAGACAATTCCCTTTCCTTTAATGTTTGTTTTAAGATATGTCTCATGTAGAAGAGGCTGTCCTCACATGCTGTGCAGCAAAGATAGTCTTGAACTAGATTTTCTTCCTCCACCTCCCAAGTCACGGGATCTTAGCTGTGTATTACACTGCAAGGCTCTCCATGGGTTTTGTTTAGTACCAGATGCTGTCTATCTGACCTAAGGCTTGCTGGGGGTGCGGGGGGCAGAATTCATGCCTGGTACTGCAAACCTAGTCAAATACCTGCTGCTAGAGAGGTCGTGGAACTGGACAACTTACTACTGCAATTTTCTTAAATCAATACAGTTTCTTTTTTTTTTAATTTAACTTTGTGATTCTTTGTGAATTTCACATCACGTACCTCAATCCCACTCACCTCTCCCATCCTTCACAGCCACCCTTTGCCCTAACCACGTCCCCATCAAAAGGAACAAAAACTCGTTGTGGTAGCATGCCCCACAGAATACCCTTTTGTCCACACTTCTTTCATTGCAGTGAGTCATTGGTCTGGTTTGAGGCCCCTGGCTCCTGCTACACTATCACTACTGGATGCTCACAGGGACTCCTGTAGGATCTGCTGCCGTCGCCCTGTGTCATAGAGATCCTGTAGTTTTGGATCTGTAGGACTGGCCTCTTCACTTCCTCCAGCAGCTCATAGATGAGGTAGATGGTGGTGAGCCAACTCAAAGCTCTGGATCTGGGTCTGGGTGGTGGCTGAGTTGATCTGCCTGGCAGATCTTCTGCACCACCATAGGGAGCTTTCCAGCACTGCCCTAGTTAGCTCAGCAAATGCTGTAGCCAGCAAAGGGCACAATGCAAGGGCTGCTCTCCTGAGTGCTGCGGTAGGTGAGGGGCTGGGCCAGCTCTCCTGCTTTCCTGCCCTGGTGCCTACAATCCTGCAACCAGGACTAACTGCTGTGCTGCCCAGGGCTTGCAGTGTTGCACCCAGTGAGTGGCAGGTATACCTCTCCCAATCTCATGACCTCAGGGCCATAGGTGGTAGTGACAATGAGGGGGGGCACCTCTCTCTTGCCTATGTCAGACAAGTTGTGGGTCCATCTCTCCCATGCTCATGTCCTTGAGGTAGGCTCACCTATGACCCCACCACCAGGCTCTGCTGGGACACATTCAAGGTGCAGGGCTCAATCTCCCAAATGCTGCATCAGGTGAGGGGTGGGGCCAACTCTCCCATGATGCCCATGAAATGGATGGGACCAGCTCTACACAGACATCAACATGGCCCCAGGTGACTACGCCCAGACCAGGGACATCCTTTTGTGGTAACAGATCCTGGCTGCAGCAGGTCTGCGGACCCACACATGGCTCTCAGTGGCAGCATGGGCCAAGACCTCACCATGGCCTTGGGTGACATTCCCAACTACTCCTATTCAGTGTTCCTCATCACCCTCAAGTCTCCAGTCTGCCTCTCTTCATACAACCTTTGTCTTCTCCTCTCTCCTCCACTTACTTGCTTATCTTAGTGGCACCAGGGCCTCTGTGTGTCTGGGCTGTCCCAGGAGTATTATGTCAAGCCCTTGCTCTGCGTGACAGGCATGGTCTGCCTGCCCCAGCTGCATGACACCTGGCTGGGAGTTGTCTCCATCATGGCCTACCTGCCCAGGCAGCATGGTACCAGGGAATCTCCAGTACAATATCTAACTGCATTCTAAGTATTTATTGTACTTAAACACACAGAGAAGTATAGATTTCACCCCACCTCGAAGAAGCTTCTTTTTTTGCAACAGATGGAGACTATTACAGGAAACTATCCCTGGTCAAAATGCAGAGAGAATAAGTAGCTGTAGAGTGCTCTACTCCAATTAATATAACTACAGTGTAACCCCAATACCTAGAGCTCAGTGAAGACCATGCTAGAGAGGGCCGAAGAATTACAAGCCAGAGGACCACGACACCTGCTGTAGATAGAATCATCTAGACACGAAAGGGAAGCTAAACCTGTAACATCTCAACAATATGGCTGCCTAAGTAAGACGTGCATGATGAGAATACCAGTTGACATGGCAGCATGGATGGGGCAAATTTCCCAAGGCAATAATCAATGCAGAGAGAGAGAGAGAGAGAGAGAGAGAGAGAGAGAGAGAGAGAGAGAGAGAGAGAAGAAGAAGAAGAAGAAGAAGGAGAAGAAGAAGAGAGATGAGAAGAGAAGAGAAAAGAAGAGAAGAGAAGAGAAGAGAAGAGAAGAGAAGAGAAGAGAAGAGAAGAGAAGAGAAGAGAAGAGAAGAGAGAAATCAGTTTTTTCCAGGGACATGCTCCCAGGTAAGCTATGCAATCTCAAGTGGTCAACCTTAGACACATGAACTGAGCCACAACACGAAGTGAATCCAGGAGGGTTTCATGCACTTTTATATAAGTATCTTAATTATTTATATTTATATTAGATCAATATATTATGATTTGTATATAATATATTCATGAATTTGAGAGGGAGTAGGTGTGGGGATGCAAGAGGAGTTGAAGAGAAAAGGGTGGAAATCATAAATCGTAGTACTGATGTACAAAATCCTCAAAAAACTAAAAAAAAAAAATCTAAAATCTTTTTAAAAAAGAAAAGAGGGCTGGAGAGATGGCTCAGTGGTTAAGAGCACTGACTGCTCGTCCAGAGGTCCTGAGTTCAATTCCCAGCAACCACATGGTGGCTCACAACCATCTGTAATAGGATCCGATGCCCTCTTCTGGGATGTCTGAAGACAGCTACAGTGTACTCATAAACATAAAATAAATCTAAAAAAGAAAAAGAAAAAAAGGTGTATTTCAGGTAAGATTAAGCACAGTCCTCTGAAGATGGGAAGTGGGCCCACTCAAATGATGGGATCAACGTCAGAGACTACAGAGACGGGGATGAACGTTTGCTGACCAGGATCTGTCATGCCAGGTGGCTGGAATGGAACTCAGGGACGTGTGGTGGAGTAGAGACTGCTGACTCCCAGCCACTAAGGAGTTTCATGCTAAACCTGTTGACAAAACTTTGGGAACAACTTCTAGAGTTATTTTGTGAGTGCTCGCCACTTTGAATCCCTCTTCTCCACAGGAAGCTTCCAGAAGGATCTTCTTTGGTGTCTGCAGCAGGTGGATGCACTCTTGTAAGTAGCCGAGGAAGGACAGCTTCCAGGCAGACCTTCTTGAGAACCTTGTCCTGCGCTAAGTGAGAGAAGTCCTTCTAAAGCCCATAGGCGAGCGAGCGAGCGAGTGTGAAACACGGAGGGAAGGTTTCAGCTGGGTAACTGAATGGAAGTGACCATTCTTGGTAAGACAGTTATCACTAGGGAAGTAGTGGCTTCCTAAGTTGAGAAGGTGTCGGAGGGCGATACAGTGTTTCACTGACTTTAGGTGTCTTCTGCATCATCAAGTCTTTCCGCCCTTATCGTGCTCTAGGTCAGTAGTTTTAGCTCTCACGTGGAAGTAGTGACCTTGCTCTTGTTCTGTGTGGTTGGCTGGGTCACGCTGGGTCTTTCAAGGAAGAGAGAGTGAGTGCTGGGTGAGGCCATGGGCTCAGCGGGCATTCGGGCATTCACAACACCAGACAGACAGATTCAGGGCTGTGGGTGTGGTTCTCCTTTGGCCTGAGGACCTTGATGAGAATTCCAGGAAGCCCCCTCCAAGCTCAGGCTGCCTTACGCTCTTTCTGCAGCAGATGAGCTGCTTCCTTTAGATTCATACACAGAAGACGTCTGCAAATGAAAGGACTAATAATCACCTAGAATAATGAGTATAATTTTGCAATTTAATTTTCTAGTTTTGATACAAATTGACACCTGGGGTTGTGTGCTCTTAAACAGTGAAATGGTTTTTTAGGTCTTTAAGTTACAGCCCTCACAGTAAGCTATTTTTATATTGATTTTTATCTGTACCAAAATAGCAAAAGAGGGAAGAGGGGATATTATGGGCTGTTGACAGTGCACCAAGTCTAAGTTCGTTGTGGCTGTGTGCCAATGGCGCGGATTTACTGGAATCTGCTGGAACAAATGCCAAGGATGTCTTTGTCTTGAGTGAACTCCCAGGGCAGGCCAGTTTGGGGAGGTTCGCTCTGGTTGGAACAGCCACTTCTGAGTGGTCTGAGTGATTGTGAGGCAGCGACCTCAGCTGCATTAGGGGTTTCAACCCAGATGCCCACACCGTACTCCAGCCTCACGCAGCCACGTTAGAGGCCTGGGAGCAGGTGAGATCAGATCCCTGAGAAAGGTCACCACCGAGTCTGCCCGGCTCCATCTGCCCTGCATCTGGCCTCAGTGGGGTGGAGTTTGAGAGAAGCCAAAAGGAGAACTGAACACTGTCAATTACCTCAGTGTCTTAGTTAGACTTCCTGTTGTGAGGATACAATGTCATGCATGACCTAAAGTAACTTGGGGAGGAAAGAGTTTATTTCAGCTGACAGGGGCCAGACCACTCCTTCACCGGCGGGAAGTTAGGGCAGGAATCTGGAGGCAGGAACTGAAGAGGCCCCGGAGTACTGCTCAGACTTGCTTCCCGGGTGGGGGGGTGGGTGGGCGGCATAGCCCAGGGCTTCTGCCCAGGTGGGGCACAACCCTCCCACATCATTCTTCAATTAAGTAAATCCCCATAGATTTTCCTACAGGCCAGTGTTATGGAGGCATTTTCTGAATTAAGGTTTCCTCTTCCTAAGTGATTCTAGCTTGTGTGAAGTGGACAGAAACCAGTGACGCATTCGGAGGAGATAGACGCCACTAGGAACAAAGGAGCCCCACTTCCCGTGGGGGCTGTGTATGAGAAGGAGATAGAAATACCCATCTGCCTTTTCCAGATTAAAAAAAAAAACAACAAAACTTATATGCAAGGTGTGGTGGTGCATGCCTTTAGTTACAGCACTCAGGAGACAAAGGCAGTCTTATGAGTTTGGGCCAGCCTGGTCTACAGAGCAAGTTCTAGGACAACCAACGTTATACTGTAAGACCCTGATTCAAAAGACCATTTTAAAAAAATATACATATGTATGCATACATACACACATATATGTATCTATTTGTTAAAAATAATATTTTTGTAAGTATATATCTTTATGCTTCACATACAAAGGTTATTAAAATGTCTTGGCTCTCAAGAGCTCTAATTTATTATAGTATTGAGTAGAAAGGTAAAGAAGAGGTTAGAGGCCTTAGGTGCTTTCTCTGGGACAATCTGATGTCCTGGTCTGGAAACTTGGGGCTTAGTGACCTCATACAGGGTGGCTCTCACCTCTGCATGAATTACTGACCGCACCTGTGCCTCCTTAACACACACTTCCCCCAGTCCAGCAGAGCGGCACACGCCTGCTTCTTCTAGTAATTTTAGATTTGATCACAATCTTTGTTTCAATACAGACTCCAGCTCTGGGCCTCTCATGTCTCTCCTTCCTGTTTTAAAACCACCACATAAGCGGGAACAGGATAGTGCAGACCTTTAATCCCAGTACTCGGGAGGCAGGGACAGGGGCAGGTGCCTGTAGGTTTGAGGCCAGCCTGGTCTACAGAGCAAGTACCAGGACAGGCAGGGCTTCACAGAGAAACACTATCTTGAAAAAAAAGCCATCACACATATTCAGACCGTGTGTGTGTGTGTGTGTGTGTGTGTGTGTGTGTGTGTGTCTGTCTGTCTGTCTTGCCCCCACTAGAATAGTTCCTACCCTAGGGCATAATATAGGGTTATAGTCTCTGTCTGAGGCTCGGCTCATTCTTGTTAGGGGGTACTGGAGGCTTTTACCTAGGGATGTGTACCACATGGTAGAGGGCTTTGGCCCTGAATTCTTTCATGGGTGTGGCTTCACAGAAACTGACCTGTGCACTTCACCACTATATTCATTCTCTCTCTCTCTCTCTCTCTCTCTCTCTCTCTCTCTCTCTCTCTCTCTCCATCCCTTCAACTAATTGATAAATTTAAGAACAGAAGTGTTTATTTTTGGCTTACGGTCTTGGGGGATACAGTCTACCATGGTGGTAGAAAGCTTGGTGGCAGGAGTGTGAGCTGGCAGGTCTCATTGTATCCAGAATAATATAGTGGAGGCTTCAGTCATGACAAAACTTGGGTTATTGATTTCGGGAGAGAATTTCAGAGGTAAGGTGCCTTGTCTGCCCATTCTGGCTGCTATGCTGCCATCTCATGTGGAGAGCTTCTCTGTAGAGTGCCCAATGCCTTCAGAGGCCAAGCAGGTAATATAGGTAAGGTCAAGGAGAAACAAGAATATCCAAACAGTTGCCAACAGAGGGTCTGATAAGCCTGGGGTACCTGCTAACACTCCTCCACTGCTGGTGGGATTGCAAGCTGGTACAACCACTCTGGAAATCAGTCTGGCGGTTCCTCAGAAAACTGGGCATGACATTTCCGGAGGAACCTGCTATACCACTCCTGGGCATATACTCAGAGGATTCCCCAGCGTGCATTAAGGATACATGCTCCACTATGTTCATAGTAGCCTTATTTATAATAGCCAGAAGTTGGAAAGAACCCAGATATCCCTCAACAGAGGAATGGATATGAAAGACCCAGAAAAACAAGGGTGCTCCAGCACCCCATGCCTTGGAAGGCGACCTCAATCACTCATGAGAAACAGTCTTTTTTTTTTTATTGGATATATTCTATATTTACAATTCATTTCCCTTTTTCTGGTTCCCCACCCCCAAAGGTCCCACATGCCCTTTTCCCTCCCCCTGCTCCCTCATCCACCCCCTCCCACCTCACTGTTCTTGTACTCCCCCACAATGATGTTTTGGTCCATTCTAGCACCAGTGTCCACTCCTTTCTTCTTGTGAGACATCACTTGATATGTGATTTATGTCTTTGGTGTTCCAGGCTTCTAGGCTAATATCTACTTATCAGTGACTGCATACCATGGGTATTCTTGAGAAACAGTCTTGATGCAACAGCAAGAGGATTTTTATTCCAGAGTCTCTGGGGTTCACAATCTTACACCACGCAGGGGTAGAAGACTGTGGACCCCAAGGGTAGAATTGGGACAGCTTTTATAAGTTCACAACAAAGCCTGCACATCACAAGCCAATCGATTTGTACCACTCCATAGCTTCTAAGCCAATCAGTTTAAATTATCCAAGCCTGCAATCCTAGGACCAATCAGCTTTCTATAGAAGCCAGATAGCAACTAGTTAGCTCATTTTTTCTTATGGGGCCAGGATCACATACTCAAGGCCTTTTTATCTAGTTTCTAACAAAGAGCAGGGTCTGGAATTTGAGTTGTTTAGGGCTTCTTAGGAGGCTGGAGTTAGAGTTGTATTTTTTTTATCCTTTCAGATACAGAAAATGAGATATACATACACAATGGAGTACTATTCAGCCATTAGAAACAATGAATTCATGAACTTCTTAGACAAATGGATGGAGCTGGAGAACATCATCCTAAGTGAGGTAGCCCAGTCTCAAAAGAACACTCATGGTATGCACTCACTGAGAAGTGGATATTAGCCTAGAAGCTTGGAATACCCAAGACACAATCCACATATCAAATGATGTCCAAGAAGAAGGAAGGAGTGTCCCCTGGTTCTGGAAAGGCTCAGTGCAGCAGTGTAGGGGAATACCAGAACAGGGAAGTGGAAAGGGGTAGATGGGGAAGCAGGGGGAGGGAAGAGGGCTTATGGGACTTTTGGGGAGGGGGGTTCCAGGAAAGGAGAAATCATTTGAAATGTAAATAAAGAATATATAGAATAAAAAAAAAAGTGTGAAAGTTATTGCTTCCTCTATAGCCTATGCTGGTCAAAAAGAATCCTCTTTAAGTGGACTCAGCCTATGCTGCTTCACACAGGGAGATCCCAGGCAAATTCCTAAGCAGAACTGTGTAAATTCCCACAGAGAAGACTGCTGATGTCCTCTGCTTCCCACCTCAAGGCTGCACTGCCGGACATGTTTCCTTGGCGAGATCTGAAGGAAGCCAAGTATTCTGGATCCTAGAAGGTTTCTTACTGATCAGAACAATAGATCTGACCTCACCTCAGGCCTACATGCAGAGTCCACATTCTCAGTGACCCTGAGAGCCATGCCAAGGACTATGAGGTTCATCTCCTTACATTCTGAAAATAAAATATTTTTACTCATGCAGTGACATGAGTATTGTCAATCATGATAGGCGAGGTTATAATGCAGTAAGAAAATAAGCCAAGTCTCAGTGGTTGCTAAGATAACCACACTATTTTGAATTGTATCTGCTCTCCTTTTAACTCATAAAACTGTCCAGTATAGAATCCTGGTTTGAAGTCATCTTCCATGTCCAAAGCAGGTCAGAAGATAACTCAGTCAGAGTCTAAAGCTAGTAGAGACATCACTTTGACAACATATTATTACCATTGTTTTGCTTGTCAGAGGGAGTTCGTTGACTGCATAAAAATTAAATGGTTAACTTCTAAGAGGAAGATTAAGAAGATACTTAGGAAATGACGGCAGGAATAATTGTGATTATCAGTCCTGACTGCCCCACCAGGGATCGATTTATTAAAAGCCAGGATAGTGTTTAGAAACCATCAAGGAAGTTGATATGTGTATCTGCTTCATCAGATTTGTCAGTCTGATGATTAATGTTATGGATTAACTTGACTGGGATAAGGGATGCGTGTGTAGTAAAAACAGTTATATTCAGAGGATCTATGGGGTGCTTCCATAAAGTGACGTTCTCTTAGCTCTTGGGCTGAGCAAAGATGACTCGTCCTCACCACGTACACAGGCATCATCAGACCTTTTGAGCACCTGAATACAAAACAAGATAGAAAAGGTGACTTATTTTCTGTCTGGCAGGGCCACCTGTAATCTCTGCTGTTACAGACCAGAGCTCCTGGTTCTCAGACCTTTGTTCCTAGACTCAGTTGATTTCTTCGTGTGAAGAAAAATTATAACATTTCTACAGTCATGTATCAATCCCTGTAAGTGTATCATCAGTTTCTCTATCATCTAATCTAACATTTATGTGTTATTTGGATATTTAGTGCTTCTCAATTATCTACCCAGTCATCTCTCATCTAAGCATTGGTTATTTTTTCTATTGCTGTGATAAAACACCAACACTAAACAGCTTACAGACGGAAGGATTTATTTGGGCTTATGGTTCCAAAGGGACAATCTCCATCATGATGGGAAGCTGGCAGCGTGCTTCAGGCATTGTCTTGCATCAAGGGCAAAAGCAACCACATTAATTTTTTTTTAACTTTTATTTTTAGTCTGGTTGCTAATACTGTTCTCCTCTGAAATTACTTGAAAGTCCTCATTGGTCTCAGCACTGTCTTCCAAACTCCCACTAGCATGATAGTAAGGGCCTCTTGCAATGTTCAACCACTTTTCTAGTTCAAACTTCCAAAGCTGTCCACATTCCTTCAAAAAAGAACATGGTCAGGTCTGTCGCAGCAATATCCCATTCCCAATAGGAAGAAAACTCCAACACAAGGAAGGGAATGGCACCCAAGAAAAAGCAAGACAGTAAACTTCTTCCATCAAACTCAAAGGAAGATAACTACTCAAAAACAAAAATAACATCAAAAATGTCAGGAAGTAATAATCTCTATTCCTTAATATCTCTTAACATCAATGGACTCAACTCCCCAATAAAAAGACATAGACTAACAGACTGGATACGGAAACAGGACCCTACATTTTGCTGCTTACAGGAAACACACCTCAGAGTCAAAGACAAACACTACCTTAGAGTAAAAGGATGGAAGACAATTTTGCAAGCAAATGGTCACAGGAAGCAAGCTGGAGTAGCCATTTTAATATCAGATAAAATTGACTTTCAACCCAAAGTCATCAAAAGAGACACAGAAGGTCACTTCCTGCTAGTCAAAGGAAGAATCCACCAAGAAGAACTCACAATTCTAAACATCTACGCTCCAAATGTAAGGGCACCCTCATTTGTAAAAGAAACCTTACTAAAGCTCAAAGCACACATTGCACCTAACACAATGATTGTGGGGGACCTCAATACTCCACTATCCACAGTGGACCGACCAGGAAAACAGAAACTAAACAGAGACATGGAGAAACTCATCGAATCTTTGGAGCAATTGGATTTAACAGATATATATAGAACATTTCACCCTAAAGCAAAAGACTATACCTTTTTCTCAGCCCCTCATGGTACCTTCTCCAAAATCGACCATATAATTGGACACAAGACAGATCTCAACAAATATAAAAAGATCGAACTAATCCCATGCCTCTTATCAGATCACCATGGAGTAAGAGTGTTCTTCAATAGCAACAAAAACAACAGAAAATCCCCATATGCGTGGAGGCTGAACAATATTCTACTCAATGATACCTTAGTCCAGGAAGAAATAAAGAAAGAAATCAAAGAATTCTTAGAACTTAATGAAAATGAAGGCACAACATACCCAAATCTATGGGACACAATGAAGGCAGTGCTTAGAGGAAAACTCATAGCCCTGAGTGTCTCCAAAAAGAAACAGGAGAGAGCATATACTAGCAGCTTAATGGCGCACTTGAAAGCTCTGGAACAAAAAGAAGCAATTTCACCCAGGAGGAGTAGAAGACAGGAAATCATCAAACTCAGGGCTGAAATCAATCAAGTTGAAACAAAGAGAACCATACAAAGAATCAACAAAACCAGGAGCTGGTTCTTTGAGAAGATCAACAAGATAGATAAACCCCTAGCCAGACTTACTAAAGGGCACAGAGACAGTATTCAAATTAACAAAATTAGAAATGAAAAGGGAGATATAACAACAGAAACTGAGGAAATTCAAAAAATCATCAGATCCTACTACAAAAACCTATACTCAACACAACTGGAGAATCTGGAGGAAATGGACAATTTCCTCGACAGTTACCAAATACCAAAATTAAACCAGGATCAACTAGATCGTCTAAACAGACCCATAACCCCCAAAGAAATAGAAGGGGTCATAGACAGTCTTCCAACCAAAAAGAGCACAGGACCAGACGGTTTTAGTGCAGAATTCTATCAGACCTTCAAAGAAGTCCTGATACCGATACTCTTCAAATTATTCCACAAAATAGAAACAGAAGGAACACTACCCAATTCATTCTATGAAGCCACAATTACCCTGATACCAAAACCACACAAAGATCCAACTAAGAAAGAGAACTACAGGCCAATTTCTCTTATGAATATCGATGCAAAAATACTAAACAAAATACTTGCCAACCGAATCCAAGAACACATCAAAACGATCATTCACCATGATCAAGTTGGCTTCATCCCAGGGATGCAGGGATGGTTCAATATACGGAAATCCATCAACGTAATCCACTACATAAACAAACTCAAAGAAAAAAACCACATGGTCATCTCGTTGGATGCTGAAAAAGCATTTGACAAAATTCAGCATCCTTTCATGCTATAAAGGTCCTAGAAAGAACAGGAATTCAAGGCCCATATCTAAACATAGTAAAAGCAATATACAGCAGACCAGTAGCCAACATCAAGGTAAACGAAGAGAAACTTGAAGCAATCCCACTAAAATCAGGGACTAGATAAGTCTCCTCTCTCGCCATATCTCTTCAATATAGTACTTGAGGTACTAGATAGAGCAATTCGACAACAGAGGGAAGTCAAAGGGATACAAATCGGAAAGGAAGAAGTCAAACTATCACTATTTGCAGATGATATGATAGTTTACTTAAGTGACCCAAAAACCTCCACCAGAGAACTCCTGCAACTGATAAACAACTTCAGCAAAGTGGCTGGCTATAAAATCAACTCAAGTAAATCAGTAGCCTTCCTATACGTGAAGGATAAGCAGGCCGAGAAAGAAATTAGGGAAATGACACCCTTCACAATAGCCACAAATGATATAAAGTATCTTGGAGTGACACTAACCAAACATGTGAAAGATTTATACGACAAAAACTTCAGGTCTCTGAAGAGGGAAATTGAAGAAGACATCAGAAAATGGGAAAATCTTCCATGCTCGTGGGTTGGCAGGACTAATATAGTCAAAATGGCAATCTTGCCCAAAGCAATATACAGATTCAATGCAATCCCCATCAAAATCCCAACTCAGTTCTTCATAGAGCTAGAAAGGGCAATTCTCAAATTCATCTGGAATAACAAAAAACCCAGGATAGCTAAAACTATCATCAACAGCAAAAGAACTTCTGGGGGAATCAATATCCCGGACCTCAAGCAATATTACAGAGCAGTGGTATTAAAAACTGCATGGTATTGGTTCAGTGACAGGGAAGCGGATCAATGGAATAGGATCGAAGACCCAGAATTGAACCCACACATCTATGGCCAATTGATCTTCGACAAAGGAGCTGAAACATCCAGTGGAAAAAAGATAGCCTTTTCAACAGATGGTGCTGGCTCAACTGGAGGTCAACATGCAGAAGAATGAGAATTGATCCACTCTTATCTCCTTGCACCAAACTCAACTCCAAGTGGATCAAGGATCTCCACATAAAACCAGACACACTAAAACTAATAGAAAAGAAACTGGGGAAGACCCTTGAAGACATCGGCTCAGGGGAAAAATTCCTGAACAGAACACCAATTGCTTATACTCTAAGAACAAGAATAGACAAATGGGACCTCATAAAACTACAAAGTTTCTGTAAGGCAAAAGACACTGTCAAAAGGATAAATCGGCAACCAACAAATTGGGAAAAAAAATCTTCACCAACCCCACATCCGACAGAGGGCTAATCTCCAATGTATACAAAGAACTCAAGAGGTTAGACCCCAGAAAACCAAATAACCCTATCCAAAAATGGGGTACAGAGCTAAACAGAGACTTTTCACCTGAAGAAATTCGGATGGCTGAGAAACACCTTAAAAAATGTTCAACATCACTAGTCATTAGGGAATGCAAATTAAAACAACCCTGAGATTTCACCTCACACCAGTCAGAATGGCTAAGATTAAAAACTCAGAAGACATCAGGTGTTGGCGAGGATGTGGAGAAAGAGGAACACTCCTCCACTGCTGGTGGGAATGCAAGCTGGTACAACCACTCTGGAAATCAGTATGGCGGTTCCTCAGAAAACTGGGCGTGATACTTCCGGAGGACCCAGCCATACCACTCCTGGGAATATATCCAGAAGATTCACCAGCATGCAATAAGAATACATGCTCCACTATGTTCATAGCAGCCTTATATATAATAGCCAGAAGCTGGAAAGAACCCAGATGTCCCTCAACAGAGGAATGGATACAAAAAATGTGGTATATATACACAATGGAGTACTATTCAGCCATTAGAAACAATGAATTCATGAAATTCTTAGAGAAATGGATGGAGCTGGAGAACGTCATACTAAGTGAGGTGACCCAGTCTCAAAAGAATACCCATGGTATACAGTCACTGATAAGTGGATATTAGCCTAGAAGCTTGGAACACCAAAGACACAAATCACATATCAAGTGATGTCTCACAAGAAGAAAGGAGTAGACACTGGTGCTAGAATGGACCAAAACATCATTGTGGGAGAGTACAAGAACAGTAAAGTGGGAGGGGGTGGATGCGGGAGCAGGGGGAGGGAAAAGGACATGTGGGACCTTTGGGGGGTGGGGAACCAGAAAAAGGGAAATGAATTGTAAATATAGAATATATACAATAAAAAAAAAAAGAAAAAAAATCCCATTCCCTAGTACCAAGTTTTGTTTTTTAATGTTTGTGTTATTTTTGTCCGTTTTGTTTTTGAATTTTTTGTTTTTTGTTTTGTTTTGTTTTGTTTTTTGAGATTGGAGTTCAATCTGGCTGTTCTAGACCTTGCTCTGTAGACCAGGCTGGTATCAAACTCAAGTACTAAGATGCTAAGGTCTCATTCTTGACTTGTCAATAAAGAAGGTTGGGCATTGGTGTCGGGGAGTAATTGCTGGACTGACATACAGATGGGATTTCCGGGTCTTTAGAAGGAAAAGGGGATGGAGAGAGGGGCTTTTCTGCCATGCTTTGGAATGAGAAGCATACAGCAATCATGTAAGATCTCAGGGCAGTTAGGGCCTGGAGCCTCCTCTGTGGGAAGGTGGTCAAAGATGTCTGGCAGGGGCTAGTTGGAACAAGCCACTAAGTTTCGGGTGGAAGGAGAGATGGAGAATATAAATTGGTAAGGCATGCCTTTCCAGGCGGGAGGTATCTGCACCCAACCATTGTGCCACGAAAGGCAAGCTGTAAAGTGAGAGAAGCTGAGTGTGTGTCCTTTCCCTCTGATTCAAGGCTCTCGGGTGGGGCTGATTGTCACAGATCCCTGAGCTAAACAGGGTGGGACAAAAGGGACCCAGAGGGAGCCAGAACACAGCAGCTCTCGGGCAAAGGCAGTAGCGTGCATTTTAAACTACATGCAACAGGAAGTTGAAGGTGTAAACCCACCACCTGGCTAGTTTTCTATTGCTGTGATAAAACACCATGGCAAAGGCAACTTACAGAAAAAAAAATGTTTATTAGTG
The DNA here is from genome assembly GCA_964023405.1 of Apodemus agrarius. NCBI lineage: Eukaryota > Metazoa > Chordata > Mammalia > Rodentia > Muridae > Apodemus > Apodemus agrarius. The sequence goes on from OZ030007.1 coordinate 139,349,666, forward strand.
CTGACACCCTGACCAAAACCAGTTTGTGGAGGAGAGGGTTTATTTCAGCTTACAGATTTCAGGTTACTGTCCATCACTGAGGGCAGTGAGGGCAGGAACTCAAGGCAGGAACCTGGAGGCAGGAAGGGAAGTGGACTTCATGGGGGAGTGCTGCTTACTGCCTTGCTTCCTATGGCGTGCACACCCTGCTTTCTTATATACCCAGGACCACCTACCTGCTCAGGTGTGCTGTGACCCTCAATAGGCTTGGCCCTCTCACATCAATCACTAATTAAGAGCGTGTCTCACAGGCTTGCTTCTGGGCCAATCTTATGGCACCGTTCTCTCACCGTGGCTTCAGATAAATCAGGTCTGTCACAGCAGCATTCCATTCTCCAGTACCAAGTCTTGTTTCTTTTAATTTTTTTTTTTTTTTTTTGAGACAGGGTTTCTCTGTGTAGTCCTGGCTGTCCTGGAACTCACTCTGTAGACCAGGCTGAACTCGAACTCAGAAATCCGCCTGCCTCTGCCTCCCAAGTGCTGGGATTACAGGCGTGCGCCACCACGCCCGGCCCAAGTCTTGTTTCTTATTGATGGTGTTATTTTTGTTTGTTTGTTTTTTGTTTTGTTTTGTTAGGGTTTTTTTTTTCCAAGATTGCATTTCTCTGTGTAGCTCTGATTGTCCTAGAACTTGCTATGTAGACCAGGCTGGTATCAGACTCAAAGATCTGCCTGCCTCTGCCTCCCAAATGCTAAGACATTAACAAAAACCAACCCAAACAAGCTTCCTAAAGGATAAGAACCCATCCTAGCAGCGAAGTACGACAGCAAGTCACAGGCTGGAATGGGGTGCTGAGGGCTCACATCTTGAACTGCAGGCAAGACCAAAGTAAGTAGACTGGGCCTCGTGCGGCCTCTGACACTCAGATCCTGCTCCAGTGGCACACTTCCTCCACCAAGGCTGCATCTTCTAAGCTTTCCCGAATACTGTTCCCAACTGAGGACCAAGTATTCAGATAGTCAAACATCCGAGCCTTTGGGGGGGGGCATTCTCATTCTACCCATCAAAACTATCTGTGTATAGATCACCTACTATCTGTCTGTCTGTCTATCCATCCATCCATCCATTGATTATGTAAGTAACTATGTCTGTCTGTCCGTCTGTCTGTCTGTCTATCTATCTATCTATCTATCTATCTATCTATCTATCTACCTACCTACCTAGCTATCTATCTATCTTCTGTCATCTATCTATATTGAGATCCTTTCTTGGTCCAGAGACTATAGTAGGAACATCTGATTAAACAGATCTCGTTCACAGAGTCCCTGGACACTGCAGAAATGGGATGCTCTGTGATGCTCCATCTCCTTGTGATCTTGAATTTGAGTCTACTCTTGTCTGTTCATATTTTGTGATGCCACCCTGCATTCAACTCCTTATTATAGGGTATTTTCAGTTTTTCTTTCCTCAGTCCTTAAGAGAAAGGAGCTATTTTACTTATGCTTTTCCCTACTCAGGTAGAAACTTTTTTTTTTTTTAATTTCCCAAATCTGGAAACTCTTGTTCTTTAACATAAAGATTTGTCACCATGCCATACATATAGTTTACATGAGAAATTTGATAGAATGTTTTTAGTAAATAGATAGGTTATCTGCATAACATCTGCTGTCAAAAAAATACAATATTCAGACCACAGAAAGTCTAGATCCTGCTGCTGCCTTCTCTTGCAATCAGACTATATTTGGGACCCTCTGATCATGTGAAGCCCCAGGTTTAAAGGGTGTCTTTGGGTGTATTAGAGGACAGTGTCCAAGATAAAGAAGAGTGTAGTACACACGGTGTACCCAAGAGTAAGACTGTGGGGCCTGGTAGACAATGACGGTGGCTGGAGCAAGCACAGAGCCAGCTGACATGACCAATCCTGGAGTTCTAGTGTGCATAACTCAGAGTGGTCCTGGTACAAGTTTTTCAGGAAGATGGTACCATTCTTATGGCTCTTTCCTCAAGTATTGTTTCTTGGAATGAGTTTCCTGATTTTATTTGGTTAAATAATTATGCAAGATCTGAAAAGGAAGAGATCCTTAATGGGCACTAGAAAGGCTTGCTTTGTTGCAAATTTCAGGAGACAGTAGAAAGGGGCTTTTGCAGAAAAATCTATCTGAACTGTTTATTAAAAAACATCCTATGGAGCGTGTGCCTTGCCTGAGAAAGATCTGACCCGTGGGTGTGATCTTAGAAACCTTGATGGAGACTTTATGTGAACAATGAAGCAGGAACTCCTTATCTCAATTGTTTATGTGCTGCAACAGCTATGCTAATTTATGGTTATAGCTTTTCACGGTTGACAGGCAAGGCCAGAGTAGACATACTCAGAATCATGGAAATTGTCCAAAGCATTAGAGAATTAATTCTATTACAAAAACAGACACACACACACTTTTCTCAGTAGGGTTGTTTTTTTCCTGCTATGGTTAAAATGCTAAGTGTATAGATAAGAGACCATTAGAAGGATGTAAAATTATTATTCTTTAAGTGTAAGACATTTTTAGGTAATAATAATCAATCTTACATATCTTACTCTCAGAAACGTATTCTTTTTAGAATCCTATGCAACCAGGGAGTGGCACAGAATGTTAATATAGAAGAAATGATCGAACACCCACACATAGGAAAATAAGGAACTTTGATTTGCACTCCAATCATTCTGCTATCTTCTAAGAGCCAGATATTAAGAAAAAAAGATGAAGCCAGGTTTGATATCAAAGTGCCTGTAACCAGGGCTGGAGAGGTAGAACCAGGAGGTTCCAGGATTCAAGGCTAGCCTCAGCCACATAGCAAGTCCATTCTAGACTACATGAGACTATGTCTCAGATGGAGGAGAAAGTAGAAAATTCTCTTCACCTCAGTGTTTTCTCAGTCTGCCCACCCAAGTAATATTATCAAGAAGTAAACCTGAAAGGAGAAGTCATGTATGGTTCTTTGTCTAACTTTTAAGTAGTTCATATAGTTTCCTACTATTGGATAACAAGGAGATGCCTACACAGTCATTGGATGTACACTGTAATAATATTCATCATCTAGGCAAGGATGCCTAGTACCTGAGAACCTGGCCTGGAAAGACAGCATGGACCCACAGCCAATGTGGTCCGCACCAAAGCAGACGATCCATGAGGCAGTGTGTCTTGAAGGACAGTTAGTTCTGCCTGGACATGTCATGTACATTACCATTTGAAAGAGTTGATCAGAAAGGGATTTGTGATATGAGATTCCACGGAAGGGAGAAGGGACAAACAGAAACCCCCAAATATTGAATTTTAGTTTTTAATACACATCAGTAAAGTGTCTGAAACCAAGTTGGGTTGTTAAGACTAACTGGTGAGTGTATAATTCTCTCAACTTTAAAAAAAAGTTAGAAACTTGATAGAACAAACCTATAAAATAAAGACAAGATTTTTTTTTAATGAAAGACAAAGTTCAATTCTCCTTATGCAATACACAAATATGTATGTGCAAGATGTAAATCATGATATTTGGGGTCAGGTTTCCTGACGTTTTAGCTTTTCTTCTCATACACTGCACCAATGTATTTTTTAAAGATTAAAAAAAAAGTGTGTGTGTGTGTGTGTGTGTGTGTGTGTGTGTGTGTGTGTGCATGAGTGCATGCTTCTGTGGGGGCCGGAGATGGATGCCGATTCCCTTAGAGCTAGAGTCGCAGTTGATCGTGAGCCTGAGAACTGAACTTATGTTCTCTGCAAGAGCAGTATATAGTCTTAACCAAGTCACCAAGTCTTGGTGACTGGGTCACATGCCCTTATTTGTTTATTATATTCAAAGGATGGCATGCCCGTCGGTATACAAGTGTCTAGCTTGTCTCTAGGCTACCTTCGACCTAACATACCCTGGCAGGCACAGAGAACGTATTAAGAACGTGTGGTGGTTTGAATAGCTTTGGCCTCCATAGACTCATGTGTTTGAATGCTTGACTCACAGGGAATGGCTCTTGTTGTGCCATTGTGACCTTGTTGGAGTAGGTGTGGCCTTGTCGGAGTAGGTGTGGCCTGGTTGGAGTAGGTGTGGCCTGGTTGGAGTAGGTGTGGCCTTGTCGGAGTAGGTGTGGCCTTGTTGGAGTAAGTGTGTCCCTGTGGAAGGGTGGGCTTTGAGGTCTTTATATTCAAGCTCTGCTCAGTGTCTAAAGTGCCTTCTTTTGCTTACCTGTGAAATACAGACTCTTCATCGCTGCCTTTGGATTAAGATGTAGAACTCTCAGCGTCTGCCGGTACACGGTACACTGCCAAGCTTCCTGCCATGATGATAATGGGCTAAACCTCTGAAACCGTGAGCCAGCCCCAGTTAAATGTTTGCCCTTACTGCATTTGCCATGGTCATGGTGTCTCCTCACAGCAATGAAACCCTAGACAGAGTCTGCAGTTTGAAGACTTGCTGGTGATTATCCACCCCTGTTGTTTATCCAGTGTGCCTACTCTGCGATCCCTTACTCGCGCCTTGTCAACAGGGATACAGATGCAGGGTTGATCATCCCCCACCACCCAAAGGCTTTCATTTTTCCATTTGCCTCTCCTCAGCACTCCTTGCCTAGGCTTCTCTAAAAGCTCCGTGTTCCTCTCTAGTGGAATATTGTACTAGGAAAATAATGTTTGACTCAGAAAGAAAGCCCAACATGGCCTCTCAGCGTGTAACTTTTGAAAAGACAGAAAGTGTGGAGCAGAAGGAAAGTCTGAAAGAAGCGGGCGGCCAGGCTTCAGAAAACCTCGGAAACACTCCTGTGCATCAAAGCCTTCTGTCGGCCCCGCCCCTCGCCCTCCGGTTGGTTCACGAGTTCATCAGGTACTCCTCTCTCACAGCCTCTCCGCTCTCTCACGCCAGGGGTTTGTTTTGGAAATGCTGTCACTTGTTAACATAGCTTTTATCTCCGCGGGATGGCTTTCCGGTCTGCTGTTTTCCTTTCAAGGAGGCAGGACCATCACTTCACTCTGGGAGTTTTATTCAACACACCCCTGTTGTTTGATGAAGCTGAAGAAACTTTGATTAACAGGTGTCCAGGAGGGGCACTCTAGCCATAAGCCTAAGGCTCCCGCGCGGCAGGCATCCCTTGGAGGCTGACGTTGGAACTGCTGTTTGGAGAGATGGCCTTGTAAGTGCTACCACCCACCTCTGTCCCCTGCGGTGGGAAACGGAGGGTGAGCAGTGAGCCACTGCCACTAATGGAAGTCGCTCCAAATGTTGACAGTAGTACTGTGATTTGAGCTGTCAGGTTGCTTCTAAGTAAAGCCAGTCCTCCAGGCAATGCAGAATTTCTCATTGGGAATTCTGGAGCCTGGAGAGAGAGGGCAGGGAAACCAAGGGAGTTCAGGAACTCAGAGCAAAGACCCAAAGACACACTCATTGATGGGAAAAACTTGGCGCTAATCATCTTTGCCCTTGAATCTGACTACTTGCTTGTCTTAATTTCTTTTCCTCGTGCTGTTATATAACACCCTGAGAAGAACACCTTAAGGGAGAAAGGCTACTGGGGCTCACAGTTCCAGGTTCAGAGCAGCAGGAGTTGAGGACGCTGGTACCCCCACTCATAGGAAGAGAGAGCAAAGGTGAGTGCATTCGCGCCAGTTCTCAGCTTGCCCCCTCTGCTTTATATCGTCCAGGACCCCCTGACCAGGAATGGTCCCCCTTCCACCACACAAATAACAAAATCAAGACAATCTCTCACACACGTGCCCAGCGGCTCATCTCCCAGGGGACTTGACGCCTGTAATCCCAGCACTCTGGGAGGCAGAGGCAGGTGGATTTCTGAGTTCGAGGCCAGCCTGGTCTACAGAGTGAGTTCCAGGACAGCCAGGGCTATACAGAGAAACCCTGCCTCAAAAAAACAAAAAAACAAACAAACAAACAAACAAACAAAAAAACCAAAAAAACAAAAAAACAATTACATTTTCAAATGACTTTTATAGTCCTCAACGTCCTTCTCCCTAAACTGTTAAACTGTTGAGGCTAGTTGAGAACACACACACACACACACACACACACACACACACGTGATGATCTGATCTGTTAGATGCAATAGGAGGCTGATACTATGAGCCTAGGCTCATTACAGATAGATGGAAGAGACTCTGCAGGGTAAATATGAAACCTCAGACCATTATCTGCACATGAAAGAAACAGGAAACTCGTTTTAGTAGCATAAGGGGGTGGGAGAAGACAAGTTGGGCTTGCTTCATGCAGGGGAATTCTTTCAGATTTGCCAAGATCAAACCTTCAAACATTTTTTCTTTTTCCTACCTTGGAGGGGAAACTGGGAAGGGGGGGATAACATTTGAAATGTAAATAAATAAAATAACCAATAAAAAATTTAAAAAAAAGATTCTGGGATTCTGCCTGGTGGTTCTTGATTGTGAGTGGAAGGAGGAGCCAAGAGGAGCCTGGATGTGTGCCGGGGTGGGACTTCAGTGTTGGGGGAACTGGGCCGGGGACTTACATCGAAATCTCGGGGACAGTGTGTTAGTCCCTATTGCCACTGTAACCGATAGCATAGTTAGTGCTTACCGTGGTATAACTGTGACTGTCAGTGTCAGCAGCAGAAGTCCTAAACAAGCTTCACTGGAATAAAATTACCCACCTCCTGGGTCTTGTTGCTTCCTGAAGGTTCTTGGAGATTGTCTTGTAATTGTCTTTCCCAGCTCCTACAGATGTCTTCTTGGCTCTGGATGACCTGACTTGCACTGTCAAGGTGGTGGTGATGTCTTTCTCACATCGTTGGGCTCACATCCTACCTCATTCCCATCCATTTGAAGACTTCCCTAATTGCATTAGGCCCGCATGGGGGACTCAACCTGACTTCTCTATTGTAAGCCAACTAATAAACCCCTCTAATTCTTCTTTGCTCTGATAATCTATTCTAGGGATTATGCTCTAGAAGGCTGAGACTTCCACCCTAGGGCACATCAGACACCCTTAGGAGGATTTTATTCTGCCTAACAAAAGCATGTGCTCACTCTTAGGTGTGTAAGTACATCAGAAAAGGAATGAAAGGCTCAACGTAAAACCGCATGCTTCTTTGCGGTGGGAGTAAGGGATGGCTTATTCTGAAGCTGAACCTGAGTGACCACGGCTGCGGAGCAGGTGCACAGTCCCCGAAATGCCATGTTCTAGCAGGGTGACAGTTCCTCGGCACTTTTACTGTAGCAGAACAGAGCAGGTCATGACTGCAAGTGCGTTTAAAGCACATCAGCGAGGCAGGTAGATTGCACTAAAGTACGTGGATCTCTGTGATAGGTCAAAGTTGTATAATGATGTTCTTAGCCTTTGGGTAGGAGCTATTGGCCTGTTAGGTAAACTCAGGTGCTTAATAGTCACAGAGTTGTTTGTTCAAATGCAGAGGTGGTCAATGAATGGCTACTTAAGAAGGCTAAAGATAGCCCGGAAATAGTTTGTCTCTGGGCTTGCGCTGTGGTAGTTACCCACGGTCCTTGATGTTCTAATTAATCTGTGTGGCAGAACCCTTGGCATAACTGTGACCTTTTTGCCTGGAACTCACAAAGGCAAATTTGTGACTTCACAAAGGTCACACGCCTATCTAGTGAGGGAGAGACCCAAGGGCATTACTTTGGAGAGGAAGAATGAAATGGATGAAAATAATTTGTTTAATTTAAAACCACATGTATTTGTTTGTATGGGGCAGGGCTGAAGGGCACATGGTAAGGCCAGAGACAGCTTGAGGGAGTTGATTCTCTCCTCCTACCAGGTGGGGCCCGGGAATAAACCCGGGTCATCAGACTTCACGGCAGCTGCCTTTCCCTGCAGAGCCTTGAACTGTTTTGTTTTTTCCACTTGGAGTTAGTCAGATTTAATTTTGAGGTATACACCTGGATGAAAAGAGTTTTAGATGTATTGACTTAAAAAGTCATTAAACTGAAATTCAAATTTATATTTGCCTTTTGGCACATCGTATATAGTCCCGGGTCGTTTGAAAACTCCAGTACATACTGGATTTTATGGTAGGATTATTTAGAGATGGGTTCATGACCCTAAAAGAGAATAGGAATTGGATGTGTACGTAGATTTATCCCTGAAGGCCCACTGCGTTGGCTGGCTTGTGATGACTAGGGGACTGCGGACAGCTGTTGGATGGAGCAGGCAGCCCCGTCACATGATGATGTGTCTGTGGTTTTAGAGAGATGACGGGGCCATGACTCTACATCTCTGCTGTGGGCCATCATGGCCTTGCCGTGACTTTAGATCTCTGGTTCTGCCTCCAGCAGCGTTGTATCTGCAAGCCTCTCCCATCCCGCCCTTTCTCATCTCCAGTCTGCGTCCTCCTCAGTTCTCAGAGACCAACAGGTCCACTTTGCTTCAGCCCATCTCGCTTTCAATTAAGCACTTATTGATGTTTGCTTTTGTTAAAAAGATTTATTTTACTTTTATTTATATACATATAGGTAAATGTAAATACTTAAATATGTGTGTATGTATAGACATGTGTGCATATGTATTTGTATGATATATGTGATATATAACATATGGGTATGTAATATATATGTGCACTTGTGTGCTAATGCTCCCATGGCTAGAAGTATGTCTATATGCCTATATGTATGTGTTTGCATATGTATTATATGTGTGTATATGTATGTGTGTGTATATATAAAATGCATATATATACACGAGTACTCTCGGGGAAAGCAGAGGGCACCCAGATGCCGTGGAGCTGGGGTTACAGGCAGCTACAAACTACATGACACGGGCACTGAGAGCCAAGCTGGGGTCCTCTGTAAGAGCAGCAATCAGTCTTAACTTCTGAGCCATCTCCTCAACCTCTTTTCTGTCTTTTTTTTTTCCAGATATTTTTATACTCCTTAACATCATTTTAACTTTTGATTAAGAAAACACTCTAGTACTCACAAAAATATTTACATTGCAGATGCATACAATTACCAAAAGTGCTTTTCTACCACACTTCAAAAACAAGCAACAAAAGAAATTTTAAGCTTACTTCAAAAGGGGAAAAAAACAAAAACAAAACACTCCTCAAATTTTCTAAGGACTATTAACTCCTCAGTCATCAAGGTAAGCACTTGCAAATTAGTGTTTTCGCTTGATCACAGAGGACCTGTTAAGTCTTTGGCTGGAGAGAGCCACATGGAAAGTCATATTGAAATCACTTTAATGGCAGTGTCTGGTGTGATTACACACACACACACACACACACACACACACACACTTGCCTGTCCCCATCTTGGTTGAAGACTGAAAGGTGATTTCTGTGAATACAGCAGATAAGGAGCCATATTCTTGCAGCTTTTCTCATCGTGTGATACACTAGCCCACGCATGATGGAGCGGCACTGCTCACCCGTGTGATTCGCCTCTTTTACTGGGACGCCTGACTGCCAACCAGTCTGCTTCCCTGGGGCAGGATGAGGCCAGCGTGTAGTTGCTCCACATGTCCGAGGCGGCTCATCTGGGAAGGCTGCTGCCGGAATCATCCGGAAGTCTCTCCACACAATGCCTCTGGCAGTGGCTGCTGCTGACAGCGCTCTTGGCTGGGTTGGGCTGCCCAGACCACTGTGTGGACTTGCTCTGCGGTCTCTCTGCCCAGGCTGCGCTGGGCTTCCTCAGGGAAAGGTGCAGGATTTTAAACAGAAGAGTAAGAGAGGGTTGTACACATATCTTGCTGTAAAATCTCTTTTAAGATGTGGGGAATCAAACGCCCGGCGGTGGTGGTGCACGCCTGTAATCCCAGCACTTGGGAGGCAGAGGCAGGCGGATTTCTGAGTTCGAGGCCAGCCTGGTCTACAGAGTGAGTTCCAGGACAGCCAGGGCTATACAGAGAAACTCTGTCTTGAAAAACCAACCCCCATCCCCCCCCCAAAAAAGATGTGGGGAATCCCAAAAGGTGAATTCAGTTTTTGTTTTGTAATTCTTTGCCCATACGCTCCTTCCGCTGGGAAAAAACTTCCACTGGCAATATCACCCTGTGTGCCTGGGGGCTCAGTGTCCTCAGATAGAACCGTGGCTTTGCTTTAAGCTCCGATGATTCATCACACAGAAACTTCCAGAATAACTTCTACAGGAGGCTTTGTACGAGTCTCTTGCCCCTGAGCTCAGCAGGGGTGGACTCCCTACAATGTTTCAAGTTTGATTTTTGAGTTGTTTTGGTCACTTGTGTCATTCAGAGAGGCATGTGCGGAGTTCATTTAGTCCTTTTATATTTAGATTTATATTAAAATTCTTCGTGACCGAATGTTCCTATAATCTATGTATTATGATCAGAGGTCACCGGAGGTTTCTCAGTGTTGGGTGGAGAATCTGTCCTGCAGGCAACTGAACTGAGAGAGAAACCCTGTTTCTCTGCCCAGCAGTAATATAAAATACAACATTTAAAGAATAAATACAAGGGACTGGATGCGTAGCTTGCTTGCTAGAGTGCAAACCCGGTATGTGAGAAGCCCTGGCTTCCATCCTGAGCACCACACAAACCTGGCGTGGCGGTGCGCTCCTGTAATCTCAGCGCCTGAAGCATTTGAGGGAGGGGGAGGGAAGAAGGTCAGAAGTTCACGTCCTGGCTACACAGTGGGTTCATGAGTTCAAGGCCAACTTGGGAAAAAAAAAAGGTAGACCATCAAAGAGCACTAGATATCAATACGCTATTTCACTTTTATGCAATTTAAGTTTTTCCTGAAAATAGATTTTTTTCATAAAATATATTCTGATTACAGTTTCCCTTCCACCTGCCCATCCAACCTATACCTTATCTTTCTCTCTTTCTCATTAGAAAACAAAGAGGAACTTTAAAAAGTGTAGGACAAGACCAAAAAAAAAAAATGAGAAAAAAAATAGTCCAAAGAAACCGCAAAAGAAACACACAGGTGCAGAGACAAACATACTCGAGCACACAGAAATTCCACAAAAAAAAAAAAAAAAACAAAAAACGCAAAATCAGAAACCATAATGCATAAGCAAACCACCTGTGAGGTTAAAGGAGGGGAGGGGCGAGAGAGCACAGTTCTTAAACAGCAAGACTTACAGGAACGAACACCCGCGTGTGTTTCCCTCCTGTGAACACAGCTCCATTCTTGCCCAGTTTCTGGACTTTCTTTATTGATGTTTTTTATTTTTTTACTTTTTGGATTTTTGAGACAGGGTTTCTCTGTGTAGCCCTGGCTGTCCTGGAACTCACTCTGTAGACCAGGCTGCCCTCGAACTCAGAAAACCCACCTGCCTCTGCTTCCCAAGTGCTGGGATTAAAGGCGTGCGCCACCACTGCCTGGCTCTGGCTTCTCTGATGTGCATAAATTCTTTAGTCTATTTGATCCTTTCCTCTGTAATGAAGTAACACAGTTAGCTTACAGAAATGACTTTCCCTGAGTGACATCCCACTGATTTTTCCTCCCTTAGCCTGTTTGCTCTGATGAATGGGGTCACCCCTTAAATCAGAATTGTTCCCTGTAAGTCTTAGTCCCTGTCTCAAGGGAATAAGATGGAGAGTGGCAGAGTAGGACACTCAGTGACCTCCCCTGGCCTCCACAGCTACCCACAGACGTGAGCACCGCATGCAATACTCCCCCACACTCAAAAAAATTAAAACTAGGAAAATTCAGCACAAAATGACAATTGAAGGTATTAAAAAACACTGTATGCTACGAAAATAATGTGGACAGAGAGCTCTTACAATATTTTATGCTTTCACACCGACAGTTGTAACATTGTAACTTTTTCTGGTGGGGGTTAATGATGGGAACTCCTTACAAATTGTGGGAGGGTCTAGGAATATTCCCGAGGGTCCTAAGAAGCAGTTATTTACGGATAGAGAGAGTAACTCGGAAGGCTTCCCTAGTGAAACATTTTTTTTTCACAGCACTGTGTGAGTGTGGTGTGGCCAGCATTATGTTTGCCTGGTGACTGAAGACAGGGGCTCCCTGGGGAGGGGGGAGAAGTCTTGCTCTGTTGCTGTCTCACAGTTCTTAGGACGTTTAATGGATGGTCACAAGGCTAAAATGACAGAAGTATAGGCTTAAATATAGAGAAGGAGCGTGAGAACAAGGCTGAGTCTAAGCAGGCTTGTTCGGCCTTTGTCCCTCTCCGCACTGGGTTTCTCAGGGAAAAGATTCAGTCTGTACTGCATTGCTAGCTCCTGGTACAGCTGAAGCAGAACTATCGTTGTTTGAATGAAAATGGCTCCCATGGGCTGAAATATTTGTATGCCCGTGCCCTAGTTGGTGAGCTCTGTGAGAAGCTTTAGGAGGTATGTTCTCACTGGAGTGGGCGTGGCCTCGTTGGAGGAAGAGTGCCTCTAAGGATAAGCTTTCTCTCTTTCTCTCTTTCTCCCCCTCTTTCTTCCCTCCCTCCCTGCTTCCTGCTCAAGGATCAGAATGTAAAACTCCCAGCTACTTCTCCAGCCCCAGGCCTGCCTGCATGCCTACATGTTCCTCACACAATAATGGACTAAGCCTCTGAAACTGTAAGCAAGCGTCCAAATAAACGTTGGCCCTTTATAATAAGAATTATCTTGGTCATGGTGCCTCTTCACACATTAGAACTCGAAGACGGAAGTTGGTACCAGGAGTGGGGTGCTGATGTGGTAGGTTTGACCAAGCTGTTGTTGGAAGAGTGTGGAAGGCTTTGAGACTTTGGATTCTAAAAGTGGTCGAATGCTTTAAGTGAGGCTTGATGTCCACCCTAGCAGGAGAGTGGAGGACCGTGGTGCTGAGGGTGAGGTGACCTGTAGGGCACAACTCAGTAGCCTTCAGAGGGGAAGAATATTAGAGATTATTCTTGTGATATTTTGTCAAAGAATATGGCTACTTTTTGGCCTTGTCCTAAAAATCTTCTTGAGACTAAATTTGAGTTTTGAATTAGTATTACCAGCAGAGAAGATTTCATGACAGCCTAGCACTGACTGTGCCATGTGGCCATCAGTAACCACTCTAATGCACATCTACAATAAAAAAGAAGTGAAACAAGGAGAAATAAATAAAAAAATGGGTGAGGAGAAAAAGAGTACCAGGAAATGCGATGTTGGAGCCAAGTCAAGCTCAAGAAGATTACAAAGTTTAAAGAAAAAGCCTAATACTAAATGGAGTCGAGAGTAGTGATCTCATGGTAAGACATCACCAGCTAAGCTTGCAGTCTGTTTGAGAAAGAATTAAGGCAAAGTTTAAGTAGCAAAGAAAACCATCAACAACTGCAAGTTTACGAAATGTAACGCAAGGAGGTGCCCAGGTTCTACCTCCAGCAACCACAACTTGATAGCTTTGGCCAAATAGTTCTAGCTTAAGAGTCAGGGATACAGGAAAGGGGTTATGGAATCTTACTCAGGGTTAAGGAAAGCCACCAAGGACAGGCATTTGGCAGAGCAGTTCCAGCATGGAGCCTAGAAAGGTCATTTTGTGAAGCTATGATGAAGACGATGCCTGAATTGTGTTGGAGACTCCAAGATGTTGGAGATGCCAGAGTGGTGGGATACCTGCCAAGGAGAGCTGTTATCAGGAGTGGAACCAGCCCAAGGGAGAGAAGTGGCTGCTCTCAATGCAGCTGAGAAGAGTTGAGATCTGAAACGAGCTTTGATGTCAGACATGGAAATGCAGAGTTTGGAGCTTGCACAGCTGGTTCCGAGTCTTTCTTTGGTCCAGTATTTCCTCACTATGCCGCCTTTCCTCCCTTTTGGAATGCTAATGTGTGTTCTGTGCCATTGTATATTGAAAGTATGTGATCTTTTTTTCTGTTTTGATTTCGTAGGCTATTACAGTTAAGAGATTGTCACGAGTCTCAGAAAAGACTTTGAACTTTCAAACAGTGCCGAGATTGTTACAGACAATGGGGAGTTTTGAAGTTGGATCCAATGCATTTTGTATTGTGATGTGGCTTCAAACCTATGGGGACCAGGGAGTGGAAATGGTGGTTCGATGAGAATGTGCCCATAGGGTCTAATATTTGCATGCTCAGTCTAGTTGGTGAACTGTTTGAGAAGGGTTAGGAGGTATGGAGTAGGTCTGGCCTTGCTGGAGAACGTGTGCTATTGGGGGTAGGATTTGAGGTTTCACAAGCCCATATTAGGCCCGCTCTCTGTTTCCGTCTGTCTCTATGCTTCTGTCTGTCTCCTCTCTTTGTCTCTATCTCTGTCTTTGTGTCTATCTCTATTCTGTCTCTGTGTCTATCTCTGTGCCTATATTTCTGTGTCTATATCTCTGTCTATATCTCTGTGTTTATCTCTATCTCTGTGTCTATTTCTATCTCTGTCTCTATCTCTGTCTCTGTGTCTATCTCTAGCTCAGCCTGCTGCCTAAGGATCTGGGTATAAAGCTCCCAGCTACTTCTTCAGCACTACATCTGCCTGAGAGCCACCATGCTCTCCACCATATTGATAATGAACTAAGCCTCCCCGGTTAGTTTCCTTTATAAGCGTTGGCTTGCTTACAGCATCTCTTTACAACAGTAGGGCGGTAACTGACACCTATCTGAAGATATGTCATGAATTGAGGGAGGCTGGACATGGCGGGGAGTTGGGGAACCAAGGTAAGAATGAAGAAAAATTGAAGATTTCTTATTTCTAGGTGGCCCTGGCAGTGGAGCGCGTGAAGGAGAAGGATAATTTTTATTGAATACTAACTGTGGGCCTGGCACTGTGTCGTAGTTTTCTGTATGACAATGGTGAATTATTTCTAAAATGTCTAAGATATGTCTCCCCTTAACAATACCTCTGAAGTGTGGGTACCTTCAAAGAGAGAAAAATAATTTGCTAGATTGTCATTTGTCATAAAAAATGAACAACTTTTGAAACAGTTATAACTTAAAACAATTTAGTACAAATATGTTCTATATAGACACCTTGAATTTTATACACACATCTTGCAAATCAGTTGAAGAATGCAATATGTTCCTATAATCATTTTCCATAGATTAAAACATCTGCATGTGCCCAGAAAGGAAGCAGCATGCTCTATAAAACCTCAAAACCTTAGGCACATGAGCATGCATACAAAAATACATTGTTTAGTTTTTTCACATGATGGGAGTCAGGATTTGCAGTGCTCACTCACCACCTTAGCACTGCCAAGAAAGATGTAATTTTAATTCTTTGGAAATGCTTGAGGGACAGTCTGTCATCCTTGAAGCTGATATAATTGCATCTGCAGAACCTAAAGAGAAAGTAATGCAGTTACTCTGCTGAGAAGATGGCCCTTCACCAACTGTTCTTCTCCAAACTCCCTCGCCTCCTGTCTATCTGCAGTGTTCCCATGATATCCAAGGTCTTTTCAATGTCTCCTGGATGGCGTCATTTGGGTCACCCATCAGTTTCATTTCCTTCTGTCTGCAAGTCATGATGACATCACCATGGAGTGTCTTAGCACCACTACATCCTGTACTGGCTGATTTTGTATCACTGTGACACAAGCTAGAGTCATCATAGAGGAAGGAGCCTTAATTCAGAAAATGCGTCCTTAAGATTCAACTGTACTTCTAGCTCACTTCCCCACCAGGCCAGAGCAATGGCCTGGCAATACCTGCCCAAATGCTGCAGCCTGTGTGCTTCCCAGGAGGTCGTCGGTGACCAAGGACACAGTGAGAATTTCACCCAAATACCCATGCCAGCTGGGGTCTATGGATAGGGCCACAAGTTTCAGGGTGCACCATGAAAAGACAGGGTTATAAATACAGAATGGAGAGCTCTATTATGAGTATAGGCATGGAGGATAGAATATTAGCCAGTTTAGCTAAACAAGACTTCAAAACTAAGACATAAGATAGAGGATGATCTGTTTCTTGGTAAATACAAATTGTTGTCAGCTAAGCATAGGAAAAAGTGTGATACTATCGAGTGGCTTGCTTAAAGTTTGTTAATCAATGACAAAAGAATTGTTGCCTTGGAGTTTTGTTGAACTTGTAGATAGAAAAATAGATGGGGAATATTTAGTTAGGTAAAAGTTTCAAAAGAAGAATACATATCAATTATTCTATTGTAACTTCCTTTTGTGTATTGGCTTTAATATGTTTTTAAAGAATATGTTTTTGTGGTGACTGTTCTTAGAGAATATGTAACCTATGGCTATGAGGTCATCTTTTTCTTACATAGATAGTGTTGTCTTAATGGCATAAAGAGGCTGGGAAGAGCATGAACAATGTGTTCAGCTCAGTTTTCTCCCTTTTGTGCAGTCCTGCAACCTAGCCCAGGGAATGGACCCACCCAATGTGGATACGTCCCACCTTAGTTAAACGAATCAGAAGATCCCCTTTAACTGATGTCCAGAGGCCTTTCACCAAGGTGATTCTAAATCTTATCAAGTTGACTCCTGAGAGGAATCTGGTAGGGTGTGGGTGTGGATGTGTGTAAGCTTAACATACATGTAGTATATGTTTAGGTAAAAGCTTACAAAGAAAAGGAGTGTTTAAAAATCCCTTGGCAAATAAATGAATGAATGAATAAATAAACAAACAAACAAACAAACAAGTCCCTTGGCAAGTAATTTTCTATCAGTTTTGATCCTAAATAAGGTGTACTCGTTTAAAAATTTAGGGTGTGTTCAAATTAACTTAATAAAATTAGGTATATACTAGCTAGGTTTTATAGCAACATGACTTAAGGTCATGTGGGAAGAAGGAATTTTAACTGATAAATGCCTCCTAGCTTTGACCTGTAGGTAAGCTTGTAGGGCATTGTCTTCAATGATGATTAATGTGGGAGGGCCAAGCCCACTGTGAGTGGGGCCACCCCAGGAATAATAGTCATAGATACAATAAGAAAGCAGACTGAAGTCCTGGCTTGGGACCATCCTTTGCCACAGTGTGTCATATCTAAGTGGTACAGGGAGGTAGCTAACCACCCAGGAGTGTGGAGAAGCCTGACAGTACAGATAGAACCACCACTGCCACTCAGAGGTTCACGTCCAGAACCCTCTGGTGGAAGACTTCTGGTTTATGATGCTGGCTTGGGACCATCCTTTGTCACAGCATACCATATCCAGGTGGAGCAGGGAGATAGCTAACCACCCAGGTCTGTGGAGAGGCCTGAGAGCACAGAGCTGATGTGGGCCACAGAGCTACATACAAAAACACCACCACAGGAGAGCTAGTCTCCAGGAGTGCCTACATAACATGTGTGCACAGAGAGAACGAGAATCCCAGGAGTACAGATACACAGACTTACAGGACAGATAAGCCACTGTCAGAGACAGCAACACCAGCTAACACCAGAGATAACCAGGAGGCAAAAGGCAAACTCAAGAGCATTACCAACAGAAAGCAAGGCAACATGGCACCATCTGAACTCAGTTCTTCCACAACAGCAAGTCCTAGATAACCCAACACACCAGAAAAGCAAGATCTGGACTTAAAAGCACATCTCATGATGGTGATTGAGGACTTCAAGAAGGACATAAATAACTCCCTTGAAGAAATACAGGAGAACTTGAGTTAACAGGTAGAAGCCCTTAAAAAGGAAATGCAAAACCCCTTAAAGAAATACAAGAGAACATGGGTCAACACATAGAAACCCTTTAGGAGGAAACACAAAAATCCCTTAAAGAATTACAGGAAAACACAAATAAACAAGTGAAGGAACTGAACAAAACCATGCAGGATTTTAAAACGGAAGTAGAAACAAAAAAAGAAATTGCAAAGGGAAACAACTCTGGAGATAGAAAACCTTGGAAAGAAATCAGGAGTCATAGATGCAAACATCAACAACAAAATGCAAGAGATAGAAGAAAGAATCTCAGATGCTGAAGATACCATAGAGAGCATTGACTCAACAGTAAAAGAAAATGCAAAATGCAAAGAGCTTGTAACCCAAAACATTCAGGAAATCCAGGACACAATGAGAAGACCAAACCTAAGGATTATAGGTATAGAAGAGAGTGAAGATTTCCAACTTAAAGGGCCAGTAAATATCTTCAACAAAATTATAGAGGAAAACTTCCCTAACCTAAAGAGAGAGATGTCCATGAACATACAAGAAGCCTACAGAACTCCAAACAGACTGGTCCAGAACAGAAATTCCTCCTGTCACATAATACTCAAAACACCAAATGCATTAAACAAAGAAAGAATATTAAAAGAAGTAAGGGGAAAAGGCCAAGTAACATATAAAGGCAGACCTATCAGAATTACACCAGACTTCTCACCAGAGACCATGAAAGCTAGAAGATCCTGGGCAGATCTCATACAGACCCTAAGAGAACACAAATTCTAGCCCCAACTACTATACCCAGCAAAACTCTCAATCACCATAAATGGAGAAACCAAGATATTCTATGACAAAAGCAAATTTACACAACATCTTTCCTCAAATCTAGCCCTACAAAGAATAATAGATGGAAAATGGCAATATAGGGAGGGCAACTACACCCTAGAAAAACAAGATAGTAATCTTCTTTCAACAAACCCAAAAGAAGATAATCACACAAACATAAAAATAACATCAAAAAAAAAAAAACAGGAAGCAACAATCACTATTCCTTAATATCTCTTAACATCAATGGACTCAATTCCCCAATAAAAAGACATAGACTAACAGACTGGATATGTAAATAAGACCCAACATTTTGCTGCATACAGGAAACACACCTCAGTGTCAAAGACAAACACTACCTCTGAGTAAAAGGCTGGAAAACAATTTTCTAAGCAAATTGTCTCAGGAAACAATCTGGAGTAGCCATTCTAATATCAGATAAAATTGACTTTCAACCAAAAGTCATCAAAAAAGGCATGGAAGGACACTTCATACTCATCAAAGGGAAAACCAACCAAGAAGAATTCTCAATTCAGAACATCTATGCTCCAAATGCAAAGGCATCAACATTCCTAAAAGAAACTTTACTAAAGTTCAAAGCACACATTGTATATCATGCAATAATTGTGGGTGATTTCAACACCCCACTCTCCTCAATGGACAGATCAGGAAAGCACAAACTAAACAGAGACACAGTGAAACTAACAGAAGTTACAGATCAAATGGATTTAACATATCTATAGAACATTTCATCCTAAATCAAAAGAATATCCCTTTTTCTCAACACCTCATGGTACCTTCTCGAAAATTGACCATAAACAAAACAGGCCTCAACAAATATAAGAAGATTGAAATAATCCCATGCCTTCTATCACATCACTACGGAGTAAGGGTGGTCTTCAATAGAAAAAAAAAAAAACAGAAAGCCCACATACACATAAAAGCTGAACAATATTCTACTCAATGATACCTTGGCCAAGGAAGAAATAAGGAAAGAAATCAAAGACTTTTTAGAATTCAATGAAAATGAAGGCACAACATACCTAAACTCACAGGACACAATGAAAGCAATGCTAAGAGGAAAACTCATAGCTCTGAGTGCCTCCAAAAAGAAGCTGGAAAGGTCATACACTAGTAGCTTAACAGCACACCTGAAAGCTCTAGAACAGAAAGAAGCTAATACACCCAAGAGGAATAGAACGCAGGAAATCATCAAACTCAGGGCTGAAATCAACCAAGTAGAAACAAAAAAAAACTATACAAAGAATCAACAAAACCAGGAGCTGGTTCTTTGAGAAAATCAACAAGATAGATTAAAGCCTTAGCCAGACTAACCAAAAGGCACAGAGACAGTATCCAAATTAACAAAATCAGAAATGAAAAGGGAGATATAACTACAGAAACTAAGGAAGTTCAAAAAATAATCAGATCTGACTACAAATGTCTATACTCAACACAACTGGAAAATCTGGATGAAATGGACAAATTTCTAGACAGAAAGCAAATACCAAAGTTAAATCAGGATCAGATAGACCATATGAACATTCCCATAACCCCTAAAGAAATAGAAGCAGTCATTGAAAGTCTCTCAACCAAAAAAAGCACAGGACCAGATGGTTTTAGTGCAGAATTCTAATAGACCTTCAAAGAAGACCTAACACCAATACTCTTCAAACTATTCCACAAAATAGAAACAGAAGAACTACCCAACTCATTCTATGAAGCCACAATTACGATGATACCAAAACCACACAAAGATCCAACAAAGAATGAGAACTTCAGACCAATTTCCCTTATGAATCTCGATGCAAAAATTCCCAATAAAATTCTTGCCAACCGAATCCAAGAACACATCAAAACAATCATTCACCACAATCAAGTAAGCTTCATATCAGGGATTCAGGGATGGTCCAAATATACAGAAATCCATCAATGTAATACACTACATAAACAAACTAAAAGAAAAAAACCACATAGTCATTTCATTAGATGCTGAAAAAGCATTTGACAAAATTCAGCATCCTATCATGCTAAAAGTCTTGGAAAGAGCAGGAATTCAAGGCCCATACCTAAACATAGTAAAAGCAATCTACAGCAAACCAGTAGCCAACATCAAAATAAATGGAGAGAAACTTGAAGCAATCCCACTAAAATCAGGGACTAGACAAGGCTGCCCTCTCTCCATATCTTTTCAATGTAGTACTTGAAGTTCTAGCGAGAGCAATTAGACAACATAAGGAAGTCAAAGGGATACAAATTGGAAAGGAAGAAGTCAAAGTATCATTATTTGCAGACGATATGATAGTTTACTTAAGCGACCCAAAACACTCCACCAGAGAACTTCTACAGCTGATAAACAACTTCAGCAAAGAGGCAGGTTATAAAATTAACTCAAGCAAATCAGTAGCCTTCATATACTCAAAGGATAAGCAGGCTGAGAAAGAAATTAGGGAAATGACACCCTTCACAATAGCCACAAACAATATAAAGTATCTTGGTGTGACTCTAACAAAACAAGTGAAAGATCTGTATAGCAGTAACTTCAAGTCTCTGAAGAAAGAAATTGAAGACCTCAGAAGATGGAAAGATCTCTCATGCTTGTACATTGGCAAAACTATTATAGTTAAAATGGCCATCTTGCCAAAAGCAATCTACAGATTCAATGCAATACCCATCAAAATTCGAAATCAACTCTTCATAGAGTTAGAAAGAGCAATTCTCAATTTCATCTGGAATATCAAAAATCCCAGGATAGATAAAACTGTTCTCAACAGTAAAAGAACTTCTGGGGGAATCAGTATCCAAGATCTCAAGCAGTACTACAGAGCAATAGTATAAAAAACTGCATGGTATTGGTACAATGGCAGGCAGGTAGATCAATAGAATAGAATTGAAGACCCAGAAATGAACCCACACACCTATGGTCACTTGATATTTGACAAAAGAGCTAAAACCATTGGGGGGGAGGGGATCGCCTTTTCAACAAATAGTGCTGGTTCAACTGTCGGTTAGAATGCAGAAAAATGCAAATCGATCCTCTCTTATCTCCTGATACAAAGCTAAAGTCCAAGTGGATCAAGAACCTCCACATAAAACCAGACACACTAAAACTAATGGAAAAAAAAACTGGGGAAGACCCTTGAGGACATTGGCTCAGGGGGAAAGTTCCTGAACAGAACACCAATAGCTTATGCTCTAAGATCAAGAATTGACAAATGGGATTTCATAAAATTACACAGTTTCTGTAAGGCAAAGGACACTGCCAATAGGACAAAACAGAAACCAACAAATTGGGAAAAGATCTTTACCAACCCTACAACTGACAGAGGGCTAATATCCAAGATATACAAAGAACTCAAGAAGTTAGACTCCAGAGAACCAAATAACCCTATTAAAAATGGGGTACAGAGCTAAACAAAGAATTTTCATCTGAGCAATATTGAATGGCTGAGAAGCACCTAAAGAAATGTTCAACATCCTTAGTCATCAGGGAAATGCAAATCAAAACAACCCTGAGATTTCATCTCACACCAGTCAGAATGGCTAAGGTTAAAAATTCAGGAAAGAGCAGGTGCTGGCAAGGATGTGGAGAAAAAGGAGCACCTCTCCACTGCTGGTGGGATTGCAAGCTGGTACAAACACTCTGGAAATCAGTTTGGCAGTTCCTCAGAAAATTGGGCATAATACTACCAGAGGACCCTGCTATACCACTCCTGGGCATATACCCAGAAGATGCTCCAACATGTAATAAGGACACATGCTCAGCTATGTTCATAGCAGCCTTATTTATAATAGCCAGAAGCTGGAAAGAACCCAGATGTCCCTCAATGAAGGAATGGATACAGAACATATGGCATATTTACACAATGGAATACTACTCAGCTATAATTAACAATTAATTCATGAATTTCTTAGGCAAATGGGTGGAACTGGAAAATATTATCCTAAGTGAGGTAACCCAATCACAGAAGAACACGCATGGTATCTACTCACTATTAAGTGAATATTAGCCCAGAAGCTTGGAATACCTAAGACACAATTCACACATCAAATGAAGCTCACGAAGAACGAAAAACAAAGTATTGAGACTCTGGTCCATTTTAGAAGGGGGAACAGCATAGCCACAGAAGGAGATACAGAGACAAACTGTGGAGCAGAGTCTGAGGGAAAGACCATCCTGAGACTGCCCCACCTAGAGATCCATCCCATATACAGTTACAAAACCCACTATTGTGGATGCCCACAAGTGCTTACTGACTAGATCCTGATATTGCTGTCACGTGGGAGTCTCTGCTAGTCCATGACAAATACAGAGGGTGACACTCTCAGTCAGCCATTGAACTGAGCACAGGGTCCCAAATGGAGGATCTAGAGAAAGGACCCAAGAGCTGAAGGGGTTTGCAGTGCCATAGGAGGAACAACAACATGAGCCACCCAATACTCCCAGAGCTCTCAGGAACAAAACCATCAACCAGAGAGTGCACATGGAGGGACCCATGGCTCCAGACACATAGGCTGCAGAGGATGGCCTTGTTGGACATCAGAGGGAGGAGAGGTCCTTGGTCCTGGGAAGGCTTGATGCTATAGTGTAGGGGAATACCAGAACAGAGAAATGGAAGTGGGTTGATTGAGGAACAGGGGAGGGGAGATGGGTTATGGGATTTTCAGGGGCGGGGGCAACCAGGAAAGGGGACAACATTTGAAATGTAAATAAAGAATATATCTAAAAATAAAAGAAGAAAGCAAGAAAGGAGGAAGGAAGGAAGGAAGGAAGGAAAGGAAGGAAGGAAGGAAGGAAGGAAGGAAGGAAGGAAGGAAGGAAGGAAGGAAGAAAACAGACTTGCCGGGTGTGGTGGCACACTCCTGTAATCCCAGCAGAAGCAGGCAGATTTCTGAGTTAGAGGCCAGCCTGGTCTACAGAGTAAGTTCCAGGATAGCCAGGACTACACAGAGAAACCCTGTCTCAAAACAAACAAACAAACAAAACCAAAAAGAAAGAAAGAAAGAAAGAAGGAAGGAAGGAAGGAAGGAAGGAAGGAAGAAAGAAAGAAAGAAAGAAAGAAAGAAAGAAAGAAAGAAAGAAAAAGAAAGAAAGAAAGAAGCAAGCAGACTCAACAAGGCCGAGGACCAAGCCAATAAACAGCATTCTTCCATGGCCTCTATGTCAGCTCCTGTCTCCAGGATCTGGCCTTGAGTTTCTGCTTTGAATTCCCTGGATGGTAGAGTATAAGAGGTAAATGGAAATAAACTATGTTTGTCATAGTATTTTATCATTACAGTAGGAAACCCTAAGACAGTATACATCACTGTGATTTTTTCTTGTGTCTATATCATTATACTCTGCTTATATCCTTTTATCTTATCCTCACAACAGCTGTAACATGTATAAGACAGAAATGCAAAAGGATTCAAATACTGTGAGTTTTTCTATAATCACAGAAACATGAGTGAAGTTAACATGTAATCAGTCTGACTCTAAAACTATATACTCTCCTGATATCACCATCCTGTGGTTTTTCTCTCATAGGATAAGAGAAATTCTGGAAACAGTAAGAGCTCTTGACCCCCACGCTACTACACAATAAAGATGTCATGTCTGAGACAGAGAGAGAGAGAGAGAGAGAGAGAGAGAGAGAGAGAGAGAGAGAGAGAGAGAGACAGAGAGAGACAGAGACAGAGAGAGAGACAGAGAGAGACAGAGAGAGAGACAGAGAGAGAGACAGAGAGACAGAGACAGAGACTGAGAGACAGAGCAAAAACCAAAGCCAGATAGAATGCTGCTTGTGTATGTGTGTGTTTATGAGTGTGTGTGTGGAGAGAGAAAGACAGTGATTGGTGCTTGTATGTGTTCATATGAGTGTTATGTGAGAGTGTATTTATATGCATGTGTGTGCTTGTTTACGAATATATTTACATATATGTGTGTGTATTTATGAGTTTATTTTTTTTGTGTGTGTGTGTGTATTTATGAGTTTATTTTTTTTTTTTTGTGTGTGTGTGTGTGTGTGTGTGTGTGTTCAGAGAATAACCTCATGTGTCAGTCCTCATCTTCCCTCTGAGTCTCACTACTGCAGTTCACTCAAAGCTTTCTGGTGGTCCATGACCTTCCAGAACATTCCTGTCCCCATCTCCCATCTCCCCACAGGGCTGCTGGAGTTCCATATATATATATGCTATCTCACTTGGCACATGCTACACATAAGAGCATGTGGAAACCCAAGATTAAGTTGGCATGCCTGTGAGGCAGCAAACACTACCCGTCTTCATGTTCCATCATTCAATATAATAATTTCTGTGATGGACCTCACTGTGAGAAGGAACTCTTCTGTTTTTAAGGTTTGGAATTCCTTTTATCTAGGTTTTCCTTTAGTAATGTCAAAGTTCCAGGTCTAACACTCTGACCTTTAACACGATTTCAGTTGAGTTTTGCCCAGAATGAAAGCTGTGGTCTTGTTTCACTCTTCTACATGTTGACATTCTGTTTACCCAGGGTGCTCGTTGAAGTTCTTTCTAATGAATATTTTAACCCACTACTTGAAAATTAGATCTCTGTAGCTGTGTGAGTTTACTTCTGAAACCTCTTTTATTTTGTTGATTTTTGTGTTTGTTTTTATGTGCCAATACTATGCTGCTTCTGTTACTATGGCTCTGTGGTGGAATTTGAGAACAGGTGTTGCAATGTTGAGAACATTGCTCTTTCTGCTTGGGAATTCTTGGGCTAATGGCATTTTTGGTACTTTCCTATGAATTTGGGGTTTTATAGTTCTGTAAAAAGTGTAATTGGAGTTTTGATGGAAATGATGCTGAAACTGATGTATTCTTCCTAATAGATCACCTTTTACAATGTCCGTTCTTTCGGTCCTTAAGTACAAGAGGTGTCTTAAAGCTTTCGTGATTCAGGTCTCCCATCTCCTAGGTGCTCGCTTATTTGTTGGAACTATTGATTGAATTTTCCCTTGTTTTTTTTTCTAATTCATTATTACTATGTATAGAAAGGCTGCTGAATCCTCCATATCTCATGCCTTGTTATTTCTCCTTCAGACAAGCCATGTGTACAGAATCCTTGTCTTGGGTTCTCGGGGAGCATAACCCTAAGAGACAGATTTGAGATGCCCCTGAAATGCTGTCCTGGTTTGTCCTGGGATGCTTTAGGAGCTTAGCTCTAGAAACAGTAGGATAAGTATTGAGGAAAGAGGGACCATGTCTAGATTCCACCATGAACTGAAAATGTAGACCCATGCCCACTGTTCCTTGATTGGGCTTGGAATGCCCTCAGAGTACTTGGTGCCAGTCTCCTCCCTCTACACGCAAAGCTAAGGCTGAGTTTCCTAGAACACATGCAGACAGACACCTTGTGAAAGTTAAACAAGCAGAACAGTGGCAAGATTCTTTAAAAAAAAAGATTTATCTTTATTTATCTGTATGTGTTTGTGTGCATGCATGTGCAGGTGCCTACAAAAGACCGGAAGATGGCATCAGGTCCCAGAGGGATGGAGAAATGCATGGTTGTTATTAGCCAGATGTGGTTCTGGGAACTACACTTGGACCTTCTGCCAGACCAGCAAGTGCTCCCTCCAGCTGAGCCATCTCTCCAGTCCCATCAAAACAAGAACTTCTATATCCAGATATTCGTAAAACAGTTGGAAGGTTTTATATATATATATATATATATATATATATATATATATATATATATATATATTAAGAACAACTTGAGATCTTGTTAAGTAAATTAGGACAAGTGTGTCTACTACATGGAATATTATGTTTGTGCTTTAAAATGCGCATTTAATAAACATTGTGTGAATATGTGAATAATGCAGGTACATCAAAGATTTCAAAAACTGACCTCTGAGGGCAAGGGTCTGCCTGTACCCTATGCTGTCTACAGTCCCCACATTCCTTCAAGAGGGATGGTGTCTAAAAGAAGAGTCCGGAGGAGGTAGGGTTGCAGGGTGGGGTGGGAGTGTCAAGCCTTAGCTCACCAGAGTCCTCCTGAGTGAACGACTCAGAGTCAGGAATCGATGCAAAAAGCAAAAGGATTTTATTGTTCCAACATGTTGGGGTTGCCCTGCACATGGAGAGAGAAAACAACCACATCAGGGAGCCTTTATACAGTTCTCAGGCTCGCCGCCATCAGGCACCATGTGATTGCCACAATGTGACTTTTCAACTGATTGGTCTCTAGGGAATGAGGTAGGTGGCTGATGGTCAGTTCTGGGAAGGTGGCTGGGTCCGTCCCTCCTCCCTGCGGTCTAAGGAATGTAATTTAGCCCCTCCCTTCCAACGGGAAGGGGTCTGGTGGGATTTTCCAAAGTTTCTGAGCTGACCTCTTTGGGAGCATCCCTAAATGAACAATACAAGGCACTGTGCACATCTCAGTCTGAGGGAGGAGAAAAGAGTCGAAGCCTTTCTGCTCCCTACCACATGGTGTATGTGCAGCCTGCCTGTGACGGAGCAGCATCAGGGTGTCCACCAATGTGTGAACTGCACTAAATGACACGCGCTCTCTGGGAAAGAGCACGGACTCCCTCCCGCCCTCGCCCCCTGCAAAATATGGGATGCAATACATCAATACCTGTGATCTTTCTGTTATTGGGTAGAATGAAATCCCTGTTGTTAAACTCAGGGCCGGGGCAGAAAATTGCCCTGTTTTGCATGGTGGAGAAGTGATTACAAACTCTGAGATATTACTAAGGGAGTCCACCATTGCAGGAAGTTAGGAAGCAAGCCTTTGTAGCCCACACTGTGCCAGCTCCTGGTGTGGCCACCCACAGGGAGCCCCTGTTCTCATCTTGTTTAATTATGTGTTAAGGTAAAGGTAGACTCTCGACTGAATATGGAACAAAGGCTTGACCTTTCCTTAGGCTCAAGTCAGTTCTCAGCTAGAACAACACACAAACACCAAACAGGAATTCCAGCTGAGAGTCGCACCTTGCTGTGTGCCTGAGAAGCTTTGGACTGGGTGAACCGGGCTCGTTTCCATATTTGGTTCTTAGCTGTTTCCATTACAGGGAAGATACTCAGGGACTGAATGTACCCTTAGAACAGTGGTTCTCAGCCTTCCTAATGCTGCAACCCTCTAATACAGTTCCTCATACTGTGGTGACCCCCAATCAAAAAGTTATTTTCGTTGCTAGTCATAACTGTAGTTTTGCTACTGTTTGAATCATAATGTAAATATCTGATAAGTAAGATAGCTTATATGTGACTCCTGTGAAAGTAATGTTTGACCCCCAAAAGGGCTTGCAACCCACAAGTTGAGAACCATGTCTTAGAGCAATGGAAGGGGTTTGTGTTCTCATAGACCTTTGGTCTAGGGGTTGCTGTAAAAAGAAAAGCACCCTAAGAGGCATTCTTCATGTCCTTGTATCTGCATATCTCCTAGCACATTAGTATGCAGAGTAGTTACTATAGGACAAAAAAATCATCAATGACAACTTGAGACATGAAGTCAGCATTGAACTGAACAGAATTTCTCTGGTGCACGTTGAGGCATATCCTCACCTCCTCTAACTGGCCCTAAGAGTCTCTATCACAAACTGACTTGCAATCTCCCATGAACTATAATTCTAAAGCCAGAAGGTTCAATTACAATAAAATTGAAACTAGATTTTGGGATCGATGGCTAGAGTCATCTAAGATGCTGAGATCGTTACTACTTCTAGATACTATGTACTATAGGGCGTGGCCCCAGAGTCCCAGGAACCAACTGGGGTAATGAGGGAATACAGAAAGGGCAGACACATGGACACACATACAGAAAGCCTGGATCAGGTATCTGTGAACCTACTGTGAGATCCTCCCAGCTTCACCCGCAGAGAAGGCTTTGCCACTCCCGAGGGTCTGAGGTACTGAGGCTGTTGACATGGCTGTGCCTTCGGGACCATCCTTAGATCCCTATATCTAAAAGGGATGTTTTAACGTTTTAATTGCTTGAGCTAAGATCTCATGTAGTGAAGCCTGGCTCTGAGGTTCTAATCCTGTTGCCTTTGCCTCTCAAGTGCTAGAATTGCAGGCATGTACCATCTCTTTGTCTCTGTCTCTGTCTTTCTTTCTCTCTCTCTCTCTCTCTCTCTCTCTCTCTCTCTCTCTCTCTCTCTTTCTCTCACACACACACACACACACACACACACACAGAGACACACAGACACACACAGACACACACAGACACACACACACAGACACACAGACACACACACACACACACACACGAATAATCCCCCAATCTATATTTCTATTCACTAGACTGTTAATTTCCAACTGTAATCCCCATATACTTGCTGTTTGAATCTCGACAGACTTACTTCTGCTCCGGCAGTCTGTCCCAGGTTTTTTCACCTGGTCATGTGCTCCTGGTCCATCATGGCTAACGAAGACCTTCTGTTCTCTCTGCTTTCCTCCTCCTTTATTCTTTTTCATTCTTCTTCCTCCTCATGGCCCCTACCGGTGACCCCCGGCCTCGTAACTGAAACGCCTCCTCTTCCTTTCTCCCCAGTAATTGGTTGTAGCCACGTTATTTTGACCAATAGCTTTAAATTAGGGAGCAAGGTTTGAAGACCATCACTTGGGGTTCATAAGGATCTGCTCATGGGGGACAGCCAGATTTTGGGGGTTGGTATTTAGCATTTGAATACACAGCAGCGCCAGACCATCACCTCCCCACAGCAAGTGCTCTACCACCCAGCTATATCTTCAGTCACTAGAAGGTTTTTCTTGATTTAGTCTCTTGAACATAGTGTAGACTTCCTATTGACATTCATTATTTGCTCGTTCGCCAATTCAACTACTTACTGCCTATCACGTTCCAGGCTCTGTGGGGAGCACCTAATATTGAAATACATTCAAAGAGCTGATTGAGAAGGAGAACATGTTGGCTTGTCTGAGCATTTAATGAGTATTCTAACAGTGGACTGCTGGAAGGAGCAGAGGTGCGTAGAGGAGACACGGAAGACTGCCCGGGACGGTCATGCCCATATGAACATGAATGAGGATGGAAAATTTAAAGAGTTAAGTGACATTAGTACAGGTAAAGCCAGGGAGCAGGAGTGTGGTGAAGAGAACATCAGAGTCCACCCAACTGCTGTGCACTGATAGTCCCACCTCTTCTGAAGCACGGTGACGGTAGAACCATCAGCCCATTTTAATACGGTGTTGCAACTAATTCTCTGAGAATTTTGTACGTACATGCTACATATTTCGATCATATCCACTCCCCAAACCTCCCCCTTACGCCTGCGACACGCTCTTTCTACCCTCTCCCATACTGACGATCTCTTCTCTCTTTTTATAGTACACGGAGTCCATTTTGTTACACCAATATGTCCTTGGGTGCAGGGCCCTCCACTGGAGCATGATTGGTCTACAGGGATCACACCCTTAAAGAAAATGGACTTTCCAATCTCCAGCAGCCATCAACTGTGAACAGCTCCCCCCCTACCCCCGTCAGGGTTGAGGTTCCTAGAGGCACCATTTTTATAGCTGAGCCTGAGACTCCAAAGGGTTATATAACCTGTTCATGGTTCCCTCACAGGTATATGAACTGAAGCTCAATTCTGCTGAAGCAAGGACATCATCAAAGCTGCCCCTAATGTTTGTGTTTAGAAGACGGTGTCAGAGGAACTGGATTTACAGACGGTTGATTGAACCTGAGTCCTGTTGGAGTGTATTCCATGTTCTTAACCACTGAACTGTCTCTCCAGCCTAGCATTTATATTTATACTCACAGACTTTCTTGATTTTGTCCTCAGCAGGTATCTGCCAAAATATCTGTTTTAAATCTAGATATCTTTCTCTACAAGGCCAGCAAAGAGAGCTGGTATAAGCAATGTGACTCTTTTCTATCATCATTACTCCTTGATCTACATTAGGAGTACACGTCAACCCTTGTTCGTCCAGACACAATGATCTGCATGCAGAATAGTGCTAGGTTAACTTTGAACCCCGGTAAATAACGAGCTAGTCAAACTATAGCCCCATCAAAATCTACATACATCCTTCAAGTGCTTTATGGGGTTTGTCCTGGAGAGGGCATTTTGAGGAAGCTGTTCATTTGGAATGTGAATGCATTTATTGTAAAGGATGCCTTTTGCAAACTGAAAATGAGGGCTTAGGAGTTAAGAACTCTTACTGCTTGCAAAAGACCATAGTTTGGGTTCCTGTATGTAACTAGCTCCTGGATATCTCACACCCTGTTCTGACTTCGGTGGACACACTCACATACAGGCACACACATACACGAATATATCTTTATTTTTATAAAAGGATATTTTAAGCATCTTAACTTCCTCAGACTCTCTTCAATCTTCCGATACTACTGTTCCTTGGGGAGAGCCAGCCTGGTAGAGTGGAAACCTCCCTGGAATCCACAAGCCCTAGTTGGGTCACTGAAGACAATGTGAGATCTTGAGCAAGACTCTATCTCTTTGGAATGATTGGTCTGTGCAGACTCTGCAGTTAGACTGGCAGAACTTAACTCCTGCCTTTGCTGTTTCCCAAGCGTGCTCTCATCGGTGGGATGCTTCACCCCTGAGCATCGGTTTCCCCAGCTGTGCATCAGGGAGGGTAGTCCTGCCTTCCTCTTGGGGCTGGAGAATAACTGAAATGATTCCTGGGAGGACTTTAGAATAGAGTTGGATTTTTCAGTTTGTCATTGTCTTCTACTACTAGGCCTTTCTGTCTCATTGAATGCCTAATGATGCTCCAGGAGAAAACCATTCTCCCTCTCCTCCCTCTCTTCCTCCCTCCCTGCCTCCAGATCCTTTTTTTTTTTTTTTTTTTTTTGTATTTGAGGAAGACTGGTGCTGTTGGCAGTTTGTTCTGAATTAGAACATTCCTTCTCAGAGGCAATGGGGACTCAAGAGTCCCAAGAGGCAAACAAAGTTTCTATGTCAGAGGCAGTTGAGCCTGAGAGGACTCCCATGAGGCCCTCCCCAAGGCTTTGAAGTAGGAAATGACTGCTGAGGGAAAGGACTGAGCAGGGAACTTGTAGAGAAAAGATTCTCCCACCTGTAGGGCAGTTGTGAGAGTGCCAGGGCCAGCTTTTGTGAGTTATTCATCATGTTGGGTAGGTTTCTGCTAACGTCCCTGCCACTGAGTTGCTCAAAGTCCTGCAAGTAACCCAATAAACTCATTGGTCCGTCAAGGAGACTTTGATGTTGTTACTCTGGTCTGTTGTCTGTTTCCTGTCTGAGGTGAGTACTCATTACCTCTCCACAACAATACTGTCACACAGCACCGGCATGTGCCTCTTTACAAGATAATATGTTGTCTAGTGATCATTATACAGACCTATACAAGACAGGCCTCCAGTCTTGCCTGGCACAGCCCATGTGGTAGGTAGTGTCCTTGGTGAAGAGGCTCTTCTGAATCTGTTTTATCTGATTTCCAAGATGGCTGCACTTCCTGTTTGATCTGTGCTGTACTCTGCCATAATCAAGTCTTATGATCTATGAAAAAGAGATATTGATGAGGCTTTTTTTTTTACTTGTTTCTCTTAATGAAGGAAGACAACTGTTTTCAATTTGAACAATTTTCCTGGAAATTAGTCACATTGCTATGGAAACCATATCCCATTAGTGTTGCTGTTTTGAGTGTTTTTTTCTTTTTTTATGTATGTGTGAAAAGAAAAGCATCACATTTAGGCAAGCATTTGATTTCACATTCTGTTTCCACAGTGTTAAGACCACCTGTTGTCTGCATCTCTGTTCAGTCTTTTAAACCTTACTATCTTTGAAAATTTTATATTCTGGTCAGTTAGTCTCTGTCTCTCTGTCTCTGTCTCTCTGTCTTTCTGTCTGTCTCTGTCTTTGTCTCTCTGTCTCTCCAATGAGACACAAACTGGAATTCTCTGAGAAGAGGGAATCACAGTTGAGAAAATGGACTAGGCCCTCCCACATCAATTAGCAGTTCATTAAATGTCAAACACAGTCATTGGCAAACCTGAATAATTCTTCAGTTGAAATTTCCAGAGATTTCATCTTTCTACATGACTTAGGTTTGTGTCAAGATGATAGCTGAAGTTATCATAAAAATAAAACAAAAACCCAGCTTCTATTACCCCCAAACTGTCTCCTATATTAAACCTTTCAAATAACCATTAGAATTCTTGTTTCTTCTGTATTGTAAGTTGGGTTATGAGAGGCACAAACATATAGAGAACGAGAGGTGACCTACCATGACAAGAGTCACATCACTTGATGTCTATTTAGCACTGGGCTCCTAAACTCTCTAAACCACAGGGTCTTCATCTTTTAAAATGAAATGCTAACATGTATGTCCAGGTATCAAATAGCTTAGAAGGAAATTAACTACGATATCCAGTGCTTGGGAGACAGTAAGTCCTTGACATGATACTTAGTGCTGAAAAGAATGTTGCATTGACCAGACGAATTCCAGATAGTTTCTTAATGTATAATCATTTTCACCTCCTGAACATCCTCAGCCAATCCTTGAAGATCGTTTGCTTAAAGTAAGGGCTCTGTAGCGATCACTCATGGTACTGGGACTGAGTGCACCGGAAGCTGAGTGGAGGATGGATTCCTGACGTGTGTAGCTAGCTCCGAACTGCAGCACACACTTAACGCTGCCAGGCAACGCTCCGGTACCGTTAACAGTTGCCTAGCAACTATTTGGGGCCATAACAGAGTGACCAGGTGCACAGAGCTTAATTCTTTCATACAAAATTTCTTCCTTTTTAAATTTTATTTATCATAATTGGGGGACATCACATAACCCTGCATGTCGCATTTTTGAGTGGAGGCCAAAGGTCAACTGTTGGGAGTGATCTCTCTCCTTCCATTCTCTTTCCCAGAGTTGAACTCTGTCAGGCTTCTAAGGTTCCCAGCTGAGCCATCCCACTGGCCCTCAAACAGAATGGCTTGCATGGCAATAGTGAATTTCAGGCGGGTGTGAGCTGCATAGAAAGACCCTGTCTCAATGAAAACAAAACAAGACAAAATAAAATAAACAAAAACATAGGCAGGAGATAGACTTCAATGGTCGAACATTTACTCACAGGTTTAAGGGCCCAAGTTTAGACAAATAACAATGAGAAAAAGTGCTGCCTAGGAGTCAATGAAAATGTGGAAGATAAAGACAGTCACAGCTTGGAGCTGTGAGAGCTCCGTGCACATCTGACTGAGAAAAGGGAGGAGAGCCTCCAGGATGTGTGAGAACAATGGTGTGAAATCTGTGAACCTGGAGTCAACCTGCTGATTACCTTGTATTCTTGTATACTCACCAGAACATTCTCTGTGGGTAGAAGTCAAAAGTTAATGTGTGCAGCCTGAGCCAGGGTTGACTTTTGTGCAAGAGAAGAAAGAGATACAAATTGGAACAGCCTGTCAGTAACTCAATCAGGTAAATGTTAAGTCAGACCCAAGGAGAAGGCATTTCCTTTTCAGCTTGTGTGGTCACTGTTTAGGAAACAAATGTAACTGCTAACAGTTATAAGTGTGAACTGTGCCAAGGAGGGCTGACTTTCAAACCAGGTGAGAGTAAAGAGCGGTGGGGGCAGTCAGGGCACCAGAGGATCTGGCTGGGTGGATGCAGCAGCTGGTGGCAAAGGACACAGATGAAGAAGAGGCTTCGGTGTCAAGAATGAATCCCGGGAGAACCATCTCCAGAGCAAAGCAATCCCAGCATTCTTGGCTTCGGTAATTTATTGTTTGTTAAAAACAGAAACAAAAACAAAAATCCTCTGACTTCTCTGCCAGGCGCAGTGGGAGAGGCTCGTAATTCAGCTCTTGGAATGCTGAAGTATGAGGAGTTGAGGCTTTAGACGAGCTTGGGTGACTTAGTAAGCTCGTGGATGGCTGACAGGAACGCTGATTGCTGGCTTGCTCCGTCGGGCTTGCTCAGCTGCCTTTGCTACACAGCCCAAGCCCACTTACCCCCAAGTGGAAGAGATGTACCAGGGCCATGGGGCTGGGCCCACCTTCATCAATTAGCTCTTTATATTACACACACACACACACACACACACACACACACACACACACACACACACAAGATTCTGTCTCAGAAAAATAACCAAACAAAAATCTATATGACTCCAGGGCTGAGAGCCAGTTCAGTTCATAAAGTATTTATTTGCCTTGCAAACACAAGAAACTGAGTACAAGCCCCGGATTCTCCATGAAAAGTCAGGTCTGGTGGCATATATTTGTAATGCCAGCAGTGTGGAGGTGGAGACAGGCAGATTCCTGGGGTTGCTGGCCTGCCAATCTCACCTTCATGGCAAGTTCCAGGCTAGTAAGAGACCCTGTCTCAAAAACACCAAACACAAAGTAACAACAAAAATAGGAGAAAAAAAAAAGAGAGAGAGAGTGCCCCCCCACCCCCGTGAGATTCTCAGTGGGAAGTCTGCCAGCCAGGCTGATAACCTGGTGTGATGTCGGGGAAGAAAACTGACTTCCAAACACGGTTTTCTGGCCCTTACATGCACACTTTAGGCTCAACTCTCCAATAAATGAATGAATGAATGAATGAATGAATGAATGAATAAATAAATAAATAAATAAATAAATAAATAGCAGTTTTTGTAACAGTTGTACTGTGCTTGAGGAACAGCATCTGAGGAACTTCATGCATGTGCACCCAGGCACAGGATCTCTCTCTCACCTCTGTCTCTCTTCATCTTTCTTTCCATGTAGAAGGGATCTCTGATTATTACAGCATATATGATCTAACTGTAAGTGTCCATGGTATGGCATCTTTACTATATAATAGACAGAACTCCTAGTCATTCCTCAAACCTTAGTCAAGCACTGATCAAGCAGTGGCCTGTTCTCACAGTGTGTTCATTCATCCTGCAGTGTGTTCTCACTGTGTGTGCACTGATCCTGCAGTGTGTTCTCACTGTGTGTGCACTGATCCTGCAGTGTGTTCTCACTGTGTGTGCACTGATCCTGCAGTGTGTTCTCACTGTGTGCGCACTCATCCTGCAGTGTGTTCTCACTGTGTGCGCACTCATCCTGCAGTGTGTTCTCATTGTGTGTGCACTCATCCTGCAGTGTGTTCTCACTGTGTGTACACTGATCCTGCAGTGTGTTCTCACTGTGTGTGCACTCATCCTGCAGCGTGTTCTCACTGTGTGTGCACTGATCCTGCAGTGTGTTCTCACTGTGTGTGCACTGATCCTGCAGTGTGTTCTCACTGTGTGTGCACTCATCCTGCAGCGTGTTCTCACTGTGTGTACACTCATCCTGCAGTGTGTTCTCACTGTGTGTGCACTCATCCTGCAGTGTGTTCTCACTGTGTGCACTCATCCTGCAGTGTGTTCTCACTGTGTGTGCACTCATCCTGCAGCGTGTTCTCACTGTGTGTGCACTCATCCTGCAGCGTGTTCTCACTGTGTGTACACTGATCCTGCAGTGTGTTCTCACTGTGTGTGCACTCATCCTGCAGTGTGTTCTCACTGTGTGCACTCATCCTACAGTGTGTTCTCACTGTGTGTGCACTCATCCTGCAGTGTGTTCTCACTGTGTGTGCACTGATCCTGCAGTGTGTTCTTACTGTGTGTGCACTCATCCTGCAGCAAGTTCTCATTGTGTGTGCACTCATCCTGCAGCGTGTTCTCACTGTGTGTGCACTCATCCTGCAGTGTGTTCTCACTGTGTGTGCACTCATCCTGCAGTGTGTTCTCACTGTGTGTGCACTGATCCTGCAGTGTGTTCTCACTGTGTGTGCACTCATCCTGCAGTGTGTTCTCATTGTGTGTGCACTCATCCTGCAGTGTGTTCTGTGTGGACACTGATCCTGCAGTGTGTTCTGTGTGGACACTGATCCTGCAGTGTGTTCTCACTGTGTGTGCACTGATCCCGCAGCGTGTTCTCACTGTGTGTGCACTGATCCCGCAGCGTGTTCTCACTGTGTGGACATTGATCCTGCAGTGTGTTCTTACTGTGTGTGCACTCATCCTGCAGTGTGTTCTCATTGTGTGTGCACTCATCCTGCAGTGTGTTCTCATTGTATGAAGTTCTTACTGCTGCTATGTCACTTGGCCTTCAAAACTCGGGATCCTTACTTAGAACTGGAAAAAGAAAACCTTTCACCACTCTGCTGTGGTGACTAAATACAGTGACATGTGTGAAAACCTCTCTCCAGTGGCTCTGCCTCCTCAGGTCGCCGCTCCTCACAGTGGCTGAAACCTGCCCATCTCAGCTCCAGAGAAACTCCCTCTCCCTTTCCCAGGCAGGGAAAGGAGGAACACCCTTTGGGAAGAGCCTCACCTCCTCACAGCTCCCATCCTGGGGGCATACTCTAGAGCTGGACACTGTCTGCTGGGTCCTAAGGAAAGTGGCAGATGTCCTTGCTTCCTATAGCTACACCTTGGGATCATCTGGGTGTGAGGAGATGATAAATAGGCCTGATCTAACACCCTCCTCTCATGCAGAGCTCTGAGACTGTCTTGCTTGGCTTCTTGCCCTCTGGCTTTGCATTGTAGAGTCGCATCCCCTGGCTGCTGGCCAAGAGTTCAAGGCACTCAGAGAAGCAGGATAATCTATGATGATGACTCCTTCTGTCCTTCTGGTCCTGTCTGTCTATGGTGGAAATCTTGGGCACCACAGTGGGCCCCAGGTTCAGGCTCAGTTTTCACTAGCCAGCTTCCTGGTTTTCTTTTGCCTTTCTGTTGATTGAAACAAAAGGGAGAAAGCTCACATGGGCTGTCTCCAGGATGCTCTCATAAAATGAATCTCTCTTAAATACTCTAGGACCAAATAAGCAAACCAGTAGCAACCAAACCAGCACTAGTGAAAGTGGAAGAGAAAAGAAAAGAAGGAAGGAAGGAAGGAAGGGAGGAAAAGAATACAGAGAAAAGGAGAAAGAAAAGAAGAAAAGAAAAAGATAATCAAGCCTAGGCCTGATAAGTAGGCTGTGGTTGAATTAGAAATGCTAACAAAGACAGTGCATAAGGATGCACTGGGAGTGGCCAACCTCTCTGTGTGGTGAGAACTGATCAGAATCTCTTCCTAGACTGGGGTAAAAGGCTAGTCTGCATTCTCATTCTACTGGTCAACAGATGTCAGGCAGGGAATTGTACCTTCTCACATACACTATGTTGGTCTGTTAAAGAATGCCTTCTCTGTGTCTTAGGTACCTTTCTTGCCCATTTTGATGGATTAGTCTGTCTCAGAACAAGACACCCGGGGAACTGACTCTGCTTTTGATGATCTATGAGGACACTCAAATTAGTCTTCAAACTCTAGTATTTCCATCTGCAAAGAAATACATTACAAAGGGTTGTTTTCGAGCTGGAGAGGAGGTCTGGTCCTGGTTACGTGCTTCTTATGAAAGCATGAGGACCTTCATTGGGAACCCCAGAGAACCAGGCAAAGCAGAGCATCTGTACCATTCCTGCATGAGGACGGAGGGAAGGAAGGAAGGAAAGGAGGGAGGGAGGGAGGGAGGGAGGGAAAGAGGGAAGGAAGGCAGGGAGAAAAGAAGGATCTCTCCAGCTCTCTTGACCAGCTAGTCTACTCAAATTGGTGAGCTCCAGGTTCAGTGAGATACTCTGTCTCAAGATCTAAGTGGAGGGCTGGTGAGATGGCTCAGTGGTTAAGAGCATTGACTGCTCTTCTGGAGGTCATGAGTTCAAATCCCAGCAACCACATGGCTCACAACCATCTGTAATGAGAAACAAAAAAATAAAAACAAAAAACCTCAAAACCAACCAAACAAACAAACAAAAAAACTCCATGGGCTGGAGTGAGTGGGGCCCAGAGCGAGTAGGAGAAGGGGAGAAGGGGAAAAAAAACGATCTAAGTGGAGAGTAATTGAGGAAGACACTGTGTTATGCTGTCTAGTTTTATGTCAACTTGACACAAGCTAGAATCATTTTGGAAGGGGGAATCTCAACTGAGAAAATGTCCCCGTTATATTAACCTGTGGGTAAGTCTGGGTTGAATTTTCTTTCTTTCTTTCTTTCTTTCTTTCTTTCTTTCTTTCTTTCTTTCTTTCTTTCTTCCTTCCTTCCTTCCTTCCTTCCTTTCTTTCTTTCCTTCCTTCTTCCTTCCTTCCTTCCTTCCTTTCCATCTTTCTCTCTCTCTCTCTCTCTCTCTCTCTCTTTCTTTTTTCTTTTCTTTTTTTTAGGAAAGCATAGATTTATTTTGGTTCATGTTTGAGGGACATGGAAGTCATAGCAACAGAAGCATGAGGCAGCTGGTCACTCTGCAATAGTCTGGAAGCAGAAAGAAATCCTTGCTGATGCTGAGCCACCTCCCCGTTTTTCCTCTGTAGTCGGTCTGGGATCCAGTTACTGTGTAGCAACTTTGTCTGAAATCAACCTCCATCTTGGAGCAAAGATCTTGAAAACACAGGGTGTTCTGAGGGGCAGTACCTGTAGGAAGCTCCTTCACCTCAGAAAGTAATCAACTCAATAGCTTCAGGATGTCCCTGAAACAGACCAGATTCACTAGGCCCCTTCCTCTCCAGGCATATGCAATCTGTCAGGATTGCTGAGAGTCTCTGGAAAGGTTCAGACCAAACTTGTCTGGAAGAAGCAGAAATTGGCAAGGCTGTTCGGAAGAGACACTCTTAATTGTTGATCCTTGTGCGTGGTCCATCCCACAGAGGGAGGTAGCACCCCTGGGCTGGTGGTCCTGGATAGAAGCAGAATGAGTAAGCCATGATGAAAAAGGCAGTAATCAGCACTTCTCTGTAGCTTTGTATCAGCTCTCAGGTTCCTGCTTTGAGTTTTTTCCTTGTCATCCCTGGATGATGAATGCTATAAATTGAAATAAACCCTTTCATCCCCAAGTTGTTTTTATTCACAGTGTTTTATCACAGCAATAGAAAAGTAAATGCGAAAGAAAAGACACCACCAAACTCAAATCTCCAACTTGTACCCTACATGCATGGAAGTACCTATGCACTGTCCCCAACCCCACAACATACAGAGTGTCTCAGACACTGAAGTAAGTCAACGCTCAGTAAATTAATCCATTCCCACTTCTCTCCCAGAGCATCCAGTGAGATGTCCTGAGCCTCATCTGTTGACAGGTGGTATCTGCTTTAGCTGGTTTGAAGACTGGTTTCTGCCATTTTAACATTTGACAGTTGGTGGTGTCTGACAGCACTCCCGACACACACACACACACACACACACACACACACACTCAGTGCTCAGACATATGCAAATGTATTGTTATTATCCTAGTGTCAAAACATTTATAAAAGACCAGAAACAACTATGGAGTCATTCTGAGACCACAGAAGATCCAGCAGTGACCTCAAAGCCCTGTGATAGCAACCAAATAGTCTTGGGCATCTTTGGACAGCACAGTAGAAAAGTCATTGTCATGAGCCAGACTCTAAAAGTAAAGAATGTTCAGAATTCTTAGTGAATTAATTTCCTTTCAACCCACATACAAAAATAAAATATTATAAGCCTATGTATTTTAAGAAGCTCCTTTGTTATGCACATGACAAAAAGCCAAGTGATAAGAACACTCTGACAAAATTAAATTGGAAATACTCTTTCGGTCTTAGTGGTACATAAAATAGTGGTCCAGTTGTAATTAATGCCGTTGTAGAGTCAATGAACCATGACAAAATGCTTCTTGGTTTGTTACAAGAAATAAACAAGAACGAGTGTGAAAACAGATGATACAGTGATTATAAAATGCATGCTAGTTGAATCTCATTTTAAATCAGCGCTCATGGGCTCTTAGACTCAAAGGTGACTCATGCGTCATCACACGGGGTGACTGTATTCTCCTGATAGCTATATTGGCGTCAACTTTGCTCTCAAGGGTATGCTGAAGGACTTCTAAGACATATGTACCATGTGACACAGGCAAAGCAGAGCCTAGAGCACCCCAGTCAGCCATCGTGATGGCATTGGTGATCTGACTCGAGGGCTCAGCCCAGCGTAAGTCACTGCGGTATGCTGACTGAGCCTGAGTCAGATGGCCAGCTTTGGAACACCCAGGACATGCAGCAGAAGGTAATAGATGAAGATGGGGGGGGGGGAAGAAGGAGGACGAGTGAGGTGGGGGGAGGGAGAGAGGGAGGGAGGGAGATTGACATAGATAGGAAGGGAGAACAGTAGAACTTTGAAGAAGTAAAGTCCAAGAAATAAAGAAGCAAAGAATAAAAAAAGCTGGAAGGAAAAGAAGCGGAGATGAGAGAAACCTGAAAACTCTGGGTTCCAGATGACAGTTGGTCTTTAGTGAGAGACAATCTTCATTTTCCCCACTCTGTAAGATTTGTACAAGGAAATAAAGATACAGTTGGCCAGCTATTTATAGTCTTTTCATCAACTCTATGATTTTTCTTCTTAAAACATATTCCCAAAGTCTCCAGAGAATAAGCACTTATATATGACTACAATGCCTAGAAGAATTAACTCAAAACATACCATATATCTGCAATTCGCAGCGACTACAGAGACATCTTATGGACCATGTTTAATTTTTCCATAGAATGGTAGTAAGCAGGAATTCTCTTGCTCGTGAGTTGAAAATGGCAATTTTCCTTAATTCCTGGCAAATTTATTGTAATTTAAAATGGATGCATTTTGTTTTCAAAGTAAAATGCACATTATGTTGCTGCTACATTTAACACATACACTGTGTTTGTAATTAAGCCGCCCTGGGTAAATCTTCAGCCTTAATAAGCTGCATCTGAGGTACAGGCGCCTGAAGACGAGGAGGCCGCTACCCTCCTGACAGGAAGCCCCAGAGGTGTGTCCTCTGTAGGGATGCAAAGGTTTAGACAGATAAGTTCACCTCTTAGAACACCTGTGACGAGTTATTGATTTCTAGGAAGTCATTTTTTTACCAGCCCCCATGGAAGCCATTTCTAAACCACATCCCGAAAGTTGATATATCCCTTGTAGTGACCCTTAAACAGAAACCAGGAGAGACCCCCTACTGCCATAATTAGTTCTTCAGGTCTGAGCAAGAATGAACAGGACCAAACCACTCGTGTGAAGAAGGTTCCATATACTGCTGTGAACTGCGATGTTCACACGGTGGAAGGAGAGAACCGGCCACCGCGGTGACAAATTGTATTATGGCACACCCTGCCCCAACACCACCATAATTGGACATTTCCAAATGTGTATTTTTAAGGTTTTACCTATATTTGCTTTTTAAAAAAAAAACAAATTTAGGTATTTTAATATTTATGATGATGATGATGATGATGATGATGATGATGATGTGTGTGTGTGTGTGTGTGTGTGTGTGTGTATACAAGTGTGTGTGAAGATTCCAATGAACCACCATGTGCTTGTGGAGATCAGAAGACAACTTGTGGGAGCCGGTTCTCTCCTTCCCCGTTCACGTGGGTTCTGGGTGGCAAGGTTTCAGGGCAAGCTCTTTGAGCCCCTGAGC
The DNA here is from genome assembly GCA_964023405.1 of Apodemus agrarius. Classification (NCBI taxonomy): domain Eukaryota; kingdom Metazoa; phylum Chordata; class Mammalia; order Rodentia; family Muridae; genus Apodemus; species Apodemus agrarius. Next base: position 139,391,228 of record OZ030007.1, read on the forward strand.
CATCCTGCTGGCCCTTGGACATTTTTTACGCATCAACACAATAACTTTGTGAATGTATCTATCGAAAATTCACACTTTCAAAATGAGTCACGAATGCTGCATAGGGGCGTGGCATGCTCAGTCAGGAAAAGAGGCAGAAGGGAGAGAAGGGGTGTTCCCCCCTTCTCACTCGAGATTGCTGGGCAAGGAAAGCAGAGAGGAACGGGCTCTTGCCAGAGGATTAACTTACATCATCACGTGTTCCCTCTTTTTGCCAAAGCTTCTCTTTGGGATCCGACTTGATTGAACACCATAAGCCTCAGCCTCTAGGGTAAGACAGTGCTTGTCATTCGCAGCGGCTTGTTTTAATTAATTAGTTAATTAATTAATTAGTTGATCTTGGTTTATTTTCTTCTTCTCAGTCCATGATCCACAAAGTGTTTTCTTTCTGTTATCTGGCTGAGCTTGCCACTAAAGCTGGTTTGGACGGGCAACAGCTTCCCCCAGAATTTGGAAGTTCACAGCCTAAGTATTTAGCAACCTGCCGGAACTCAGGTTAAAGCCGGAATCCCACTTACATAAGACAGATGTGAAAATCGGCTCTTTTTACATCTCTGAAGTGTCTGTGCAAATCTCCCACCCCTTGTAGAAGCACGGCTTTCATTTTTAGGCAGTCTTTACATAATCGCCCAATTTTCTTCCTTTTGGAGAGCGTCTACTGCTCTGAAATGACTGTAATGTAACATGGCCCCTGTGAGATGTCAGTGCTGAGACACTGGCTGCTGGCCTGCTCATCACAAGGGCTGCAAAGCACTCACCTCAACTCTCACCTCCAGGAATCACTGTCTAGTGCCACGGAATTCTTTGTGTGTGCATGTGTGTGCGTGCGTGCGTGCGTGCATGCGTGCGTGCGTGCGTGTGTGTGTGTGTGTGTGTGTGTGTGTGTTCTCTCCTTATCTATGGAGCCAAGGTTTTTCATTCATCTAAAGATTACAGACAGACTGATGGACCATTGAGTCCAGGGATCCTCTTGTCTCTATCTCCCAGGGTTAGGATGACAGGCGCTCGACCTGACCGCGTACGAGCTGAACCCAGGTCCTCATGTTTCCGCAGCGGATTCCTGCATGAGCTATTCTCTGGCCCCTCCAGTGGTGGAGTTCTGTGCTTGGTTCTGAAGAGAAAGCCAGGGGTTCCATTAATTTGACCCCAGTGTCTTGGAAGGAAAGAAGTTTGAGGGGAAAGGTGCAGAAGGTTATATATACCATGAGGTCTGAGTCCCAGCACCTGATTAAAAAGTGTTTCCTCATTGGTTGACTTTGAAAATTCATTGCACACCTATAATATTAATGAGAGCCTTGCTAAACTCAGAACATCGTGCTCTAAGTGCAGGGAGACAGGTACAGACTCACTTCTCCTCTGTTTACTGAGGACACAAGACCCAGGTGGTGAAGCCTGATAATCACTGCCCTGGCCTCTCTCCAGATGCGCACTTCAGAGTCCTGCCCTAGCCCTAACTCTCTGTGCGACATCCTCACTCGTTCAATCATGCCTCCCCAGACTTGCCCTCTTCTCCCAGCCCCTACCATGCTTCTGTCTTCCCAGGAACAAGGATCCCCAGCTTCCCATTTTCTTCCCACCATAAGGTCTACTTCCCTGCCTACCCAGCTCGTATCCCTTGGCCCAAGTTTAAAACTTACTTGCTTGAGGCTGGGGGTGTAGCCCAGTGGTAGGACGTTTGCCAGCGTTGGGGGGGGAAGCACCGGGGTGGGGACAGATACAGGGGAAATAGACATTGTGCTGGGCTTGTAATGTGAGTAGTGGGCATCCAAACTCAGGTCCACATGGACCGTCTCATAAACACACACACACACACACACACACACACACACACACACACCACCCCTCTCACTTACATTCACACTCAGCTTCATATTGCATCCTCTTGCTCCTAACACCTGTGTGGTAAAACCTTGCTCAAACCCAGCCCCGTGCGTCCCTCTGCCCTTCACCTCAGGAAACAGCTGTGGCTGAAGCACCCCCCCCCCGACACACACACACACACACACACACACACACACACACATATCCGCACCCCTCCCCCCACATCCGCACAGATAAGCCTCCCTCTCTCCAGCTGCTGCTCATTCTATGCTGCCTTGATGTTTCTTTATAAGCTCTGGTTCTTCCTGCTCTCCTTTCTTCAGGTCTCCAGTTCCCCCCTTTCTCCTTTAACCAGCTCATGCGTTCGGGCTGGGGCAGGGTTCCCATTCTGACTTCTTCCAACTAACAGCTGTGCTGATCCATGGATGCCCGGCCTTTTTTTCTTTGTTTCTTTTAAAAACATTTTCTTGATTCTTTATGAGTTTCACATCACCCGGTCCCTGTCCCCTCATACTCTCTGTTCACCCTTGTAACCTCGCACTCAAAATAACACACACACACACACACACACACACACACACACAGACACACACACACACACACACACAAAAACCACTACCACCACCACCACCAACAACAACAACAACAACAACAACAACGAAAACAAATAATAATAAATCCTAGAAAACATCTCATCATGGAAGCTGTAGTGTCCCAGTGTGTCCCACGGTGTTTCTCTCTGTCCACACGTCTTCTCTTGCAAGTGTTCGCTGCATTGAGTCAGGGGTCTGACTCTGCTTCTGTGACACCATCGATACTGAATCCTCATCAGGACTCCTCTGGTTTTCCTGTTCTTGCCTTGTGTCATGGAGACCCTGCAGCTTTGGGACAGCAGGGATGATCCTTTCATACACCCCGGTCGGTTACAGATGATAGAGATGTTGGGGTGGGTCAGTTCAGAGCCCTGGATCTGGGCCTGGGTGGTAGCTGAGACATGCAGCCTGTCTGCTCTCTCTCATCTGCACCACGAGGGCAAGGGCGAGCTCTCCCACACTGCTCTGGCTAGCCCACCCGATGTCACCATGTCACCGTCGGCAGGAGGCAGGGTTAGCTCTTCTGTTCTCCCGCTTTCTGGGCCAGCTCACCCCCACCCACGCCTCCCGAGCCAGCCCCAATCAACGGTCCTGCAGCCTGTGAGGGGGCTGGGCCAGCTCTCCTGCACTCTCAACCTCTGGGGCAGCTCGCCAGCTAGCTGCCACCAGGGCTAGCTCTACTCTGCCGTCCAACAGAGGTGCAGGGCTTGCTCTCCCGAGGGCTAAAGCTGATGAGAGCCAGGGCTAGTTGTCCCGGACTCGTGGCTCCGTGGGCAGCTTTCCGGCCGGCCTGAGGTGGCAAAGGGGGTGGGGCACCCGTGCTACCCCACCTTGCCTGTTGGTCCCGTTGGGGTGCTGACTAAAGCCAGGACTGCCACAGCGCAGGGGATTCCATCCCTTCTCAGCCATCAGCTTCTCTTTTCCATCAGTGTTGTCTTTCCTGAGGGACGTTATTCCTCTTTCTGTCATGGGCTTCTCAATATCACACCAACAGGCTGAGTTAGCGCTCACCTCACAATTGAAGCCCTTTGACCCCTCTCTCTCCTGCAGCTACCTCGGACCTTCAGAAGGAATCCCTGAGCAAGCTTATAGACCTCGACTCTTGGCTGCTTTCATTTCATTGTCTTTGAGGTTGTTTCTTTTTTATTTTATGTAGATGAGTGTTTTGCCTGTTATGTCCATCACCTGTGTGCAGTGCCCAAGTAAGCCAGAAGGGGGCGGCAGATCTCCCGAAACATCTCCCTCTCTCTTATCTGGCCTGGTTCCTGCCTCCTCCTGCTCCTTATCAGGAAAGCCCAGTAACTCTGTCCCTCCTTCCATCCTTATTTCCCGGCTGTCTGCTTTTAACACTGCATGTAGAACGACCGTTTCTTAAAATCTAAGCACAATGAAATGATTCGACGGTTCTACTCAAACCTTCCGTGGTTCGGAAACTCACTCAGAGCAAAAGTCAAGATCCTGTAACCCGCTCTGAGATCCAAGCCTTGTGGGTGTATCATCTGCCACTTCCTGTTGGGCCCCCTCTGCTCAGCCGGTCCTGGTGTCCTTTCCAGAGCCCTCCAGCTTCTGGTCCT